>SNQJ01S0035991.1:140515-159994 GCA_010110895.2 Picea sitchensis | reverse complement strand
CTGATCAGATGTTCCAAACCCTAGCCAAGAGATATCCAAGCCAATACTGAAACTAGCTGCTGCTGCAGTTGCACCTGCAACCCTCCTCCAAACCTGCGCACCAGACTGCAACTGCAGTGCGCACCAACTGGGAAACTGCAATTTTGAAATGCTGTCAAATGAGAACTGGCGCCCTGTATTTATAGTAATCCTGCCAGTTTGCTGGGGCCGACTTCTCCTTTTGGGTATGTGTCTGTTCAGTATATTATTATTAATTCTGGCCGACTTCTTCTCTTGGAGGCTAATAGCCTAATATAAATTTTCTTCTTGAGCGGACAAGGCTTCTAGGGTTATTAGCCAACTCATTAGGGTTTCTCTTGCTTTTCAGAGTCTTCTATTCTCGTCAGGTTCACACATGGGGGTAAATACCTCCCGCAGCTACCATAATATTAACACGTACAACCTTTGTGAGCCTAGTCAAGCCTTGTGAGCCATGGGCAAAAGTCAAAGCATCTAGCAAAAGTTAGGTTGAATATAAAATTCCTATGAGCTGGAAACAAACGATATTCCTAATATTGCAAATGATATAAATGTATTGATCTAGTGCGTTGGCACGTGTAACATTATCCACCATGAAGAGAAATTCAAATTGCCTTGTTAAGAGTCGAGTTGTAACTGAAGTCTCAAGTCTAGTTCTATTTTCGAACTAAAGTGTAATGCTGAGTTGTAACTGAAGTCTCAAGTCTAGTTCTATTTTCGAACTAAAGTGTAATGTTGATTTGTAACTGAAGTCTCAAGTCTAGTTCTATTTTCGAACTAAAGTGTAATGTTGATTTGTAACTGAAGTCTCAAGTCTAGTTCTATTTTCGAACTAAAGTGTAAAGCTGAGTTGTAACTGAAGTCTCAAGTCTAGTTCTATTTTCGAACTAAAGTGTAATGCTGAGTTAAGTCAAGCATGCTTTCACACCTCTATTTCGAGCCCTCTCCACTTCTCCTCCATTCCTTTATAAGCAGAGGTCGATCCCCTCTCCTCTACACAATTGTTATGCAGGGTAAAGGTGAAGCATTAAAGGTTGCTATATAGAGGCGAATATCAGTCCATTAAAGGCTGATATACAAAGACGCATATAGAGGCAACATACCAGTGCTGTAGAGGCGCATATAAAGGTAGCAAACAATGCTGTAGAGACAACATACATAGACAACATAACCGTGCTATACAAAGGTACATATCAATGCTAAAGAAGCAACCATAACAATGCTGTATAGAGGTACATATCAACGCTAAAGAGGCAGCCATATCAGTGCTGTACAAAGGTACATATCAACGCTAAAGAGGTAGCCATATCAGTGTTGTAGATCAACATTTAGAGGCAACATGTAGAGGGGCATATCAGTTAATTAGAGACAGTTTCAACAACCCATATCAGAGCTGATATATCTTAGTCTTTGAAAGCAACTAGGATACATCTATATTAGCAAGGTCTCTTAGGTCTCTGTCAGGTCACTGTCAACTTGGCAAGCTCTTTCAGATCAAAGTTTTCATGGTGGATGTTTGTAAGTGATCTTACATTATTAATGCAATAAATGAATATCGTTTGCTGGGGTTTTTCTCCCTGTACAAGGTTTCCCCAGGGTATATGTGTTGTTGATGTGCATGCTTATGTATCTACATGATTATTGCTATTCAATTATGATTCTATATTGTTGAAATGCATTAAGCTGGAATCAAAGTGTTGAAGAATTCAAAGAAATAATCTGCATAAGAAATCAAGCTCATAATTTAACATCATTAATGATGTTATAAAGTCCAAGTGACTTTATAACACAAAGTAAAAGGTGAAGGTTAAATATTTCCCTCTTTGTGTTTAGAAACTCACAAACATAAGGGGACCACATTCCAAGTTACCCAAATCTCAACCACCCCTCTTACCGAGGAAAGTGTTACTCACCACTCCCAACTTGTCCCTAAAGTAGACATCCTTACCCCTTGGCAAGGACTCAATGAGTATGTCTGCAACTTGCTCATCAAAAGTGGCCTCAGAATCTGAACTGCTTGTTACCATAGCCAAGTGAGATACAAACCTCTTTGTCGCTTTGCTCTCTCTCATCAACCTCTGAGGTTCTCCAACATACTCCTTGGCTTCCTTTAGGGTCTCTTGAAATCATCTCGGTTTCCTCTTCCCTGAAGTAACCTCTCACGGAGTAGTCTCCCCATGCCCCCGAGTCTCATGTACAGATCTCTGCAAAGTAGTCTGTGACCCTGAAGCACCTACACCAATTGTTTGTATACTCGACAACTGTGAACCTGAAACTGTCCCGGGTGGACCAGTCACCCTTGAACTCGGTGTACTCGACACGTGAGGCTGTGTCCCTTGCGATGCATCCCTCTGCATTTGTGGGACCTCCTCAACTCTGTCTCTTGACTCAAGAGATCTCCCTAAAGCTCTATCCTCCTCGAATCTGACATCTCTCCTCACCACCACTCTCCTCTGTGCTGAAAGGTAGATCTGGTAGGCCTTAGAGACCTCTGAGTATCCAACTAGAATCCCTTTCTTTGCTATGGGATCTGGCTTTGTCCTCTTCTTTGAGAGGACATGGGAGAACGTCAAGCACCCAAATAGGTGTAGGTGCTCAACATCAAGCCTACTCCCAGTGAAGGCCTCCTCAGGAGTCTTCCTCCCCAAAGCTCTATGGGGATTCATGTTCTGTAGATATATTGCAGTACTACAAGCCTCTGCCCATAAGTAGAATGGCAATGCCTGATCATGCAACATCAATCTCGTTGCACCAACTATGGCCCTATTCTTCCTCTTTGCAACCCCATTTTGCTGCGGGTTGTAAGGAACGAGCAATTGCTTTTTGATACCCTACTGGGTACAAAAATTTGCAAACTCCGTGGAGGTATACTCACCTCCATTATCTGACCGCAAAACCTTGATCTTCTTTCCTGTGTGGTTCTCCATAAGAGCCTTGAACTCTTGGAACCTCTTGAAGACCTCACTCTTGGTCTTCAGGAAATAGATCTAGGTCTTCCTGTAGTGGTCATCAATGAAAGTAACATAGTACTCCCGACCACCCAAGGAAACTCGTGACATGGGCCGACACACATCTGTGTGTATCAAGACTAGTACCCCAGTTGATCTACAATCACTGTTGGGAAAGATGGTCTTTGTGTACTTCCCAAGAGCACACCCTTTGCATACCTCCTGATGCTCAATGCTGAATTGTGGCAAGCATGTCACAATCTCTCTCAACGATTTCAAAGCTCCATGATGCAAATGAGCCATCCTTTGATGCCACAACTCATACAACTAACTGTTGCTGCTGCTACTCACCAAAGCATACAAAGGCTGAAAAAACAATCTATACAGGTTCCCCTCTCGTGTCCCAATCACTTTGCCAGAAGTGATACTGGACCCCTTAGGGTGAATGAGGACCTCTGTCCCTTTGAAGGACACCTCAAACCCCCTATCCTGGATGGAGGAAACTGAAATGAGATTCTTCTTCAACCCTAGGACATACAATACATCCTTGAACACCAAGGGTGTCATCAATTCCCTCTAAAAGGAAACTGTGCCACGCCCAACCGTCCTGACTATGGTGTCGTCTCCAAGCACTATCTCCAACTTGATCTCCGTATCTCTGAGATCAGTGAAGTGCTCTCTCACACTTGGCATGTGACTCGATGCTCCACTGTTAGTGTACCAGAGGCTGGAAGGTGGCTCAACTTTCGAACAACAAACTATCAAGGAACACTTCCTCTCAAACTGAGAGGCAAACTCGTCCTCCTTTGTTGTCGCTGCAGTACCACCCTGCTTCTTCTTCCTGTTGGGACACTATCCAACATAGTGCCCCAACTAGTTACAAGCAAAGCATTTCACTTCGCTCATATCTTTTTGCTGTTGCTACTTGGCCCCAACCTTGGGCCCCTGCTTGGTCTTCTTCTTTCCCTTTGCCAAAAGAGCAAGATCCTCCTCACCATCCTCACCTTGCTGCTGACTAGAAGATCTTGAGCCAACTCTAAGCTCCTCCAGCACAAAGTCATCCTAGAGCCTCTACCAACTGGGCATATGCTCTTTCGCCACGATGCCTCGTACAAAACTCTCCCAAGGTTTGGAAAATCCATTTAAGGCTGTCTTCACCAACTCTGAGGGATCTACTATCTCGCCAACCGCTGCCAACTCATCACGAATCTAAGAAAATCTAACTATATCTGTCTTCGTCATCTTTGTGCCCCTTAACTTCTTCTGGAGCACCATCTTCCGGTTTTGGTTAGGGCTCTCGTAAAGACCACACAATGACTGCCACATCTGAAATGCGAAGTCCTTACCAGACACATGAGGTATGACATGGTCCTTGACCGTATCAAGGATAGTCCTCTTGTCCCCTGATGTTCCTCTTCCGGAACTCAACCATGAGCACTGCATCTGTAGGAGGTACTAAGAAATTCTCCACAATATCCCATAGCTCAAGTTCCTCCAAGATCAAGACTAATCTGGCCTTCCATGGAGACTAATTACTAGCCCCCTCTAGCTTATTGTCCACCCTCAAACCTGCCACCAACATGGCTGCCATCCGATGCTAAAAACTGATGCTACTTTGACCAAACAAATCTGATGCTAACTGCTGTGAGGGGAAGCAAAATTCTGCCTCCAACACACAAAACTCAAGTGTGAAAATGAAGCTTCCCAACAAGTGAAAAATCTGCCAACTGTTTGCCACTATATCAGCCAACTCATGTGCCCTTAGGCTCTGATACCATGAAGAATTTTGAGGTTCCTAAAGGCTGCCCAACAGGCCTGTCATGTGACCTCTTGTTGGGCACTAAGTTCAAGGTATACTTTCAAACTGTTTTTCTCACTGTTTTAGGACTGTTATCTTGCTGTCCACAACAGCCAACAAATCTGAACTTTATGCCCTGAAAATCTGCCAAGTAGGAAGTGATTTAATGCCCCTTTGAAGCTTCTCTCTGAATGGGTTTTAATAGGAAGTTTTGCTGTCCATTATTAGCACATTCATTATACTTCAAAACAGAAAATACCCTCTAGGATCTTTAACAACTACTATGTTGAAAGTAAATAATCAAACTGTGACAATTTAACACAAGTGTTTTTGGTCAACATGACCCTGGAAAAACCCCCATGAAGAAAACCAATAAGAGAGTAGATGTATTATGGAGATCTCAAAGCAAATGCGACGACAAGTAAATATACAAAGGAACCTGATACAATGGCAAGCTCTTCTCAATCTTGCTTTGGAGTTCCTTGGTATTAGCGCCCCTTTGCCTTGGTTTGCACACCCCTTTTCCTTGGTTTGTGCCCCTTGCCTTGGCCTTTGTGCCCTTTGCTTGTTGTGCCTGCTAGCTTTGGAGAATGCACCCTTAGTGATGCGCCCTCCTGCTTTGCTCCCTTTGCTTCCACCCAAGTGCACCCTCACCTGCTTGTTAGATGCGCCCCTTTCTCTTCTCAAGAATTGCGCCCCAACACTCCACAAGTGTGCCCTCAAGCATGCATGCACCTCTCCCTCAAGATGCGCCCACAAACACTAGCAAGCTTTCTTCCTCAAGTTTTGCGCCCCTCCTTCTCAAAGGTGCACCCTCTCAAGCTTGCCTTCTCCTCAACAATGGTGCGCCCCCTTCTCCTCTCCTCCTTCACTCTAAGCTCAAGAGTGAACAATGAATCTCACTTTTGCCCCTTTGCCTCCTTTAGCCTAATCCTTAGGCGAACCTAGGAAACCAATGGCTCAGATTAAATTTAGGCCAAACTCCAAAATGAATGGATGAGATTAGATCTCATTTTTCACTTAAGTTTCCATAGTTTACTTTTTCCTCATTAATGACTTTATAAAATCAAATTGACTTATAACTTAAAGTACTTTGTCATTAATGATGTTATAAAGTCAAAGTGACTTTACAACATAAAGTAAAAGGTGAGGGTCAAATATTTCCCCCTTTGTGTTTAGAGACTCACAAACACAAGGGGACCACTTTCCAAGGTACCCAAATCTCAACATAAGATGCCAATATAATTGGAGGATTGTTCTATGGAACCCTGAGAACATCATTATAAGCCTCCAAAGCTGTCTGGTTACTTGTCGGCTGCTAAATGTGGACATGGAGTAGACTGCAACGTGTTTTGTTGTTATATGAATGTCAAGGGCTAGTAGAACTCTGGCTAACCTTCTGATCTTCCACACTGAGATGTCCGTGAGCAGAGAGTGTCCCATTTCTGTTTATTTACATATATGTCTGTACATTGATATTATTGTGCTTCTGGAATACTTTCATAGTTGTATACCTTTTGAGAAAAATTCAATGTGATAATCTACTGTAACTATATAATACAAATGCAATGTACTTATAGGCCAGAATTGCAGGACAGTAATCAAATAATGTGAAGGTATGGTGGAAATTGCACTGTGAATGCTTAATCAGTAACACTATTTTTCTGTACATGGTTGGAGTAGTTTTTGTGGCCGCTGCTCAAACTTGTTTTGCAAAATATCCATCATAAATTATATTTGTTGTGATGTTTTGCATGTTATAGCTTCTAAACAGTTTCTTCGATTAAAATATTTTACTAAAACCTGTTCTTATTTCAATGCATTGGTTTTTGAATTCTTTGCCTTGCACCTAGATCCAGAATTTGCATTGAAAAAGATGACCTGCTCATGTCTTGATGCTTACAGCTCCAATTTTTTTGATCCCAGGTTGTGGAGGCTGGTGCTAGGTCCTTAAAAATGATTTTCCAGTCAGCACTTGCTCCAAAAAATGATATGCTTCAAGGTCAGAGAATGGATCTACTACTTACCCTTCTTAACAGTACAAATGAAAATGTGGCAGAAGTTGCAGCAAGTGTTATTGCTCGTTGCTGTGAAACCAGCACGCAACAGCATGCTTTGTTGAATGCTGGTGCTTTGGACATCCTTGTAGATCTGCTGGGAAGCTCTCTAAAGAGAAGAGAGGCTTGTTTAGATGCTTTAAGAGCTCTTGTCAAGAATAATCCTCAAATTTCTATGAAGCTGATTGGTGTGAAACAGGGTGGTGCTCTAGCTACAATCATCAAATTAGTAAAGGATAAATCTCCTCGCACAAGATTGCTTGCTTGCATGTGCTTGGCAAATGTAGGCTGTGCTTGCCCTTCTGGCTATTCACAAGAATGGGAGGTGAGGACTAATATGTTACCTATTTTAGTCAAGCTGCTTGATGAGCCTGGTCAGGTTGGAGAAGAAGCTCCTAGTGTATTGGCAGATCTGGTTGCAAATAATGAAGAGCTGCAGAAGCTAGCGTTTGTCATAAATGCTGTTGAAAAATTGTGTAACTTTTTGCACAAAGATTCCTTGCAACCCAAGCATCTACAAGGTGTATTAGTAGCTCTATCTGAGCTTGGGTCTCGATTGGAAGAAAGCAGGAGGAAGGTTCTATCCTTGGAGGTTTGTAATTTTTCCTTTAGCTTCTATTTCTACACTTGTGTATGAGTATGAAAACTACACTGATTAAAGTAAAAGTGGTTTCTAAAGTAAGCAGTGATTGATAGTGTTGCCCCTTCATAGATGTTGGTTCTGTTCCTCTGGAGTCTGAAGTACTGAGTAACTAAAGCTCTGATTGAAACCAATATTTTAAGAATCTATTTTCCTCAAAAGCAATCCTGCCTAACTTTGAGAAGGGATGAGGGGTATATGAAATTGATTATTGCCCTCCATTGGGAGAAATTATCAATCTGCCAAATGTGAAACTTCTTTGGATTGGGAATTGGAAACTTAGAAGTTAGAATGCTTCAATCAACTTGTTTAAGAAAGTAGCTAAATTTGTTTTCCACAGGCAGAAAGAGTCAATTAGCTAAATGAGGAAATTCCTAACAATCCAGGACTATAGAGTAGAACTCCATTCCTCTTATCCATTAGGTCATTTTCTAGGTTTTTTATTCAGGAACAAGGGTGAAGTCATCCTGTGGACTTGGTCTATCATAGCTTCAAACGGCATATTGATATGGTCAACTTCTGAAAAGATTCCGTCTTTCCATTTATTTTAACACTTCTCATAACAGTCACCATTGCTTTATTATTGTTTCTTAACCCTATGTCAATCTACTTGGCACATCAAATCTAGTATACAAAGGGATGAGCGTACTTAGATGTCTCTTCCTTATTTAAATACATAAGTGAGAACAATATTGTGTATGGACATATGGAAGCACAATGAGCTATATACTTGTATCCTTGACTTTGATTACTGTTTTGACCCATTTTCTCTGGTAAAACTATTAAATATTCTTGACATCTGAAATTTCTCACTGTATCATTTCTTTTCTTTTATATTTAAATTTTTTCTAAGTTGTTCCTTCCTTCCTACAGCCACAAGGTCCAATAGCTGCTGCTTTAGTACATGAATCTATGGGTGTGCGCATAGCGGCTTGCACTTGTATAAAAAACATTTCTCGATCTGTAAAGGTTTGTTCCTTTGCCTCAGTTGCTCTGCATAATTAATTTTTAGTTGCTCAGTTGGATCTGGGATCTTTATTACATTTTACTAATATCTGAAGAGTTTCATTACACAGAATCTCCGTACCTCCCTTACAGATGAAGGTGTTGTTTTTCCTCTTTTCAAGTTGTTGGATGACGAGTCCCCAGCAGTGCAGGTATATGAACATGCAAACGATTATGATCATGTCATTATGAAATGGCATCTTGGTATCAGTAAATTCATTTATTTTGTTTTAATAGTTAAAATACAATAGGCGTTTGGGGTATGGCATATGTGGTGATAGCACAACATAAATTTTAGTCTTTTAGGGGAAACCATATATTTTGTATCTGGCAGGAATAATTCAAGTCCTGGGCACTTTTTATCATGCTGGAAGTGGCATTTACCAATTTTCAAGAGCTTGACTTTAAAGAAAGTATTTCTTATAAAGGTAGAGTGATAAGAGAGTGCATGCTAAATTATCTAGAAATTAGGGTTCATCTCCGTACTGTATGAGAAACATGTGGAGCATTATAAAAGGGAAATCTTGTAGGATTAGATGTCTACCTTGGATTAATTACCTGGTTATATCCTATACTTGTCCTACAATGGTTTCTTCCCAGGCTATAGATTTCAGCTTATGCCTTCCATGTCTACTTTGACTAGGTCATGTCTTGCAGCTTAGGCATATCTTGGTGTCTTGGTCTCTCCAGACAAGATAAAACTTTGGATGTTATTGGTATTTTATTTTGCATTTTCCTTTTCAAAGAACTTATGTATTTTTTGATTGTTGATTCAGGTTGCGGCTTTGAGTGCTATCAGTAATGTTGTGCTTGATTTTACACCTCATAAAACAGTTTTCTTTAAGTGTGGGGGTGTGATGCAACTTATTCAGCTTGCTAAGTCAATGGATCCAATGCTGAGGCTCAATGCGGTGTGGGCTTTGAGAAACTTGTTGTACTTGGCAGACATGTCAGTGAAAGGGAAGGTGATGGAAGAGCTCACTGTAGCAACCTTGTCAAGCTTGATTCACGGTATTCCTTTCCTTTGCATGCTTAAAAGTGATTTCAATTTGTAATCTGTCTCAAGAGTCAAACGGTTTTGATACTAGATACTTGAAAGGCCATTTCCATCTAACTTTGGCTGTTAGTATCTGTTTTAGATCCTGAAGAGGTTGTCCAAGAGCAAGCACTGGCATTTCTTCGTAACCTGGTGTATGGAAGTGTTGAATCTGTTCAGCAAGTTTTTGTTGAAGATGGACTGATTCTTAGAGCTGTGGTGCAACAATTACGTGTTGCAACAGGACCAGAAGTTTGCACACAGGTTCGCATCTCTTTCATGTTGTATATTCTTTTCACCCTTTATTTATCACTAGTGTTTCTTCTATGTTTGGGCTCTTTGTTTTCAAGAGATTATAATGAAATTTATTTGAGTTAACCTAGATCCAATCCTTGAACTCAAACGACCTTTTTTCTTTTCCTTCTTGTTTGACTCATAGGGTGTATATATGTCTTGTCAAATGGTCTCAAGTATTCAGAAACCTTTGACCAAATTAGCATCTGCTGGGCTGTGGCTTAGTGATTGGGAGGGGGCACAGCCATACAAACATCCCTGGTTCAAACTCTGGTAGGTGTAGTGCTCTTTTGTGTATGTGTGAGCGAAGGTGTTTGATCTCCTGGAGTTGGTTTCCCTCCATCAAAGGTGCTTAACACATACAGGCCAGTTGGTCTAAGTGGATGTTAATAGGATTCTTTATCCTTTTAGGTAGCCTTTTAACACTTTTTTCTTGGAACCCTTGTATCTGTTGTGTGATTCTTCAGTGTTTTTTTCTTTATTTTCTCATCCCAAGGATTTCTTCTTTTATTTTGTCAATTTCCAAGGATTTTTTTGTTTTCTTCCTACATTTTTATTTTCGGTGGGATCAATATGTGATGAATTTGAATTTTTGAATGGAAAGAGTGTCACACAAACTGTTACTTGAATATCGGCAAACTTAAAGTTTGATCATGTATATAGCATGTAAGTACTAAGGGTGAATATAGCAAAATGGCACCAAGTGTGAATCATGATACATATCTGAAACAAAATATATAGGTATCGAGGGCCTAAATGGCCGCTAGAGTTCAAAAAACATCACGCTACAACAAATAACTACATATCATCAAAATCATTGCCTATATTGAGATCCTCATTATTAGTAGCACGCTCTGCCGATATGAAATTCTGAATGGGATATGGAATTCTCCTTTCTCCATACGAAGTCCAATGAGGTTGGAACCACTCTCAAACATCCTAAAACAATTAATGGTAATGTTAAAAATTTAAGTAAATGGTCATATTCTCCTTTATCTTTCATTTTCTAGAAAAGGAAAGATAAGGGAGAATGTCAACTTTTACTTGAAGAGTTTAATATTACTAGTGATTACTAGGGTGACAAACTCCCTAGAGTCTATGTTGCCGGATCTGTCAGGCCCCCGGGCTGGATCCGCGGATCCGATACGGATACGGATCCGGATCCGCTGGGATTCGCCCAGGATTCGTACGGAAGGCAAACATCACCGTTATAGCCACCGGGTTCGCTGCATTTAAAACTTGAAATTCGCCGGAATATGTAAGTAACCTAATTTCATCTCCGCACGAGCTCCTTTGGCTATTTTTGTACGCATGCAATCTATAGTGCCGAGTCGAGTCGACCGGTTTTAAATATAAATTATGAATATATTCGCCGGAATATGTAAATAACCTAATTTCATCTCCGCACGAGCTCCGTTGGCTATTTTTGTACGCATGCAATCTATAGTGCCGAGTCGAGTCGACCGGTTTTAAATATAAATTATGAATATATAAACAGGCTTGAGTCATCCCGTTTTAAACAGGGTTTTAAATATAATTTATGAATATATAAACAAGGTAAACAGTGTCGAGTCGACCGGTTTTAAATAAAAGTTATGAACTTTTAAAGGTTATTTAACATTATATATAAAATAAATAATGTTTAACATATTCAAGTTTGATGTCACATTAATTCATTATATATATATATATATATATATATATAAATTTTATGTAATTAATGATACATAAATTTATAATGCATAACAAATTTTAATTTTATTTAACATTAATTCATAGGAAAAAACACACACATATATATATTTGTTATAAGTTTATAAGTTTTATGTAATTAATTATACATGATTTTTTTATGTATTAAAGGTTATATAAGTTATATAATTAAAATATAAGTTTGGCTACCTGGAAACCCTAGCGGAAAGCTCTTCAAGTACTTCCCCATGATCCATGGATGGTAAACTGGGTAAAGTGTCGGGCCCTGATTATAGGGTCTAACCCAAGGGGATTAAGAGATTGATTCCGTGACCACCAACAAGCAGAAAAGATCTCATGTCTGGCTCTAGACCAATTGAGCAAACCCTCGGGGCTTATATACGAGTCATATATTTAAAAAAATGTATATATTTTTTATTTTTATGTAAATTTTATTTTTAAAAATTATAAAAATATATTTATATTATTTGTACTTGCCATTTCCTTGCCGTATCTGGATCCTGGTTTTTCAAAAAACTGATGGATCCGGATCCGCATCCATATCCGGATCCTTGTAACTTAGCCTAGAGTTCAATCCCCTATCTCTGTTTTCTAAAATGAGGGTAAAAACACAAAAAAACAGGTCTTAAAAGATTATTTGTTTCAGCAGGACAATATTTTTCTTTGACTCATGATGTATTTAGAAAAAATTATGATAATATTGTTTCAAGGAAAATATGGTGATATTTTCTGGCGATATTATAGGCTCTAGGTAAATGATAAATCTTGCGATATATTGCAAGATGACCGATATTTTGCTGAGAAGTGTAACATTGGTATTGTCAAGCTTGTTTCCATTTTATTTGGGAGGGGCCTTCTGAAGTAATATTGTTTCTTCTTTCTCCCATTCTGGACTGTTTTTTGAATTCTATCCTGTCCGGCACCACACTTATTTATTTATGTCCCACTATATTTGTTAGGGTTATGTTTTACTGTTGTTCCATACCATGACAAAAAACGTAACTATATGATAAGCAGTCACAACTTGAGATACTTCAGAAAATCGATTAAAATTATGTGCAACATATGTCTCTGAGTCAGATTCATTCAATGTGACAAATGAAGAATTCCTGATGATTTTTAGTCCTTGCATCCTATCATTGACTAAATGGATATGGATGGAGAATGATGCCTTAAATGACCATTTTGTTCTTTCATTTTTTTATCGACACTTCTTTTCAATATGAACTGGCTTATAACATTTTATGCAATTTGAACTGGAGAAGTTTTGACAACATTGAGAATTGACTTCTAAATTTACTCTTTTCTTTTTGGTGGTCATTATTGAATTTTGAAATTATTTTAATATGGTGCTGCAGGGTCTTTATGTGCTTAGCAATGTTGCAGCAGGGAATGAGTTCCACAAGGATGAAGTCATGCATTTTGTTGTCGGATCTTTCCAGGAAGAGTGTATTCCTTTGACTAGATTTTTGCAGGACATGAACAACTCTCAACTTCGTGTGGTAGCAGTATTGTGTATAATGAACCTAAGCTATCCTGACAGCCCTGGTGTTCTTTCTCGTATCGAAAGACTTATAGATGCTGGAATCCTTTCACAACTTCAAAATATGACCGATGATCCATGCTTAGATGTTAAAGTATGGGTAACAATTATTTCTAAACCTTGGAAATAATGTTTTTTTCCCTTTTTCAAAATTTCGTGCCTGCTGTAATTCAATCAATAATTGGCTCATTGCTACCTCATGATAAAATTACAGGATCGCGTGAAAACTGCATTGGAGCAATTGAGGGCCACAGAAATCTCATTGTAGCGCCAGATTTCCCTGTAAAGATTGAACCCAAGCTCTTTAACATCTAGTTTGGAACTCATGTACCAGACATGTTTGGGTTCGCTCAAAAGCGCTTGTCAGGAAATTTATTTTGAAGGTATTATTACTGTGACATAGCTGCATTAAGGCTTTGTTGGTATTTAACGATAATGGTAGAATCCCTGATAATTTCATGAGACAAGCTTCTCATTGGGATTTTCCATTCCTTCATGCGATATGGGATTTATGTGGATATTGAAATTTCAACTGGGGAACTTTATTTCTGCAGATATGGAGCTTCCATGAGATAGTTTGTAACAACACGAGGATTTATAAGACTACATCTGTCTTAAAGGAACGTTTTCTTTTGTACAAGAGAATATTGTTATATTTTGTCGACCTCATTAACGATGTGTTAAGTCACATGCTATTGAAAATCAAACGCTAGAACCGAAAACCGAAAAGAGACTTTCCTCTATCATCTGATAGAACTATCAAGATTGAATCAGTTGAGTGTAACAGGCTGTAATGATGCCTTGGCGTTTGACATTTGAAAGGCTTCTACACAACCATTATCATGTGTAGTCCTTTCTTGGAGACTCAGGGTACAGGGCTTCATGGATTGTGGAAAGTATCTCCTTATTTTTATGAAACAAATAGGCACAACACCACCAGACTTTGAACAGTACAACATGTGTGTGCCTTGCTAATTTGTTGTAGTTGAGAACATAAATATTGGGTACGCAGGGAGAAAGGAGTCGAAAGTACTCCATTGGATTTAATTACAGACAGCTTACCCTATGTAGCTGTATAATGATCTGATTTATGGCAATGCACTACCCTGGCAGCTATGTTATGAGTTTCTTTGTAGCATATTCGATGTAAAATCTCCCGATAACTCGAGTTTTGAACTTTTGAAAGCCATATAAAATGTTTTATGCATAATTTAAACCCATTTTGAAATTTCTAACACATGAATCCTTCATACATTTTAAAGCACATGAATCTATAATAGATTTTATAGGTGCTTTTGCCGAAACTGCAGTTATAATATGCTGAAGTCTCTTGTGCAATGTTGATTTTTTTTAATATTTTTTTTGGGTTTTCTGTTAATCGCAAGCTAAGCTTCAACTGTTGGCATACAACGGTTATTTCTTCGCTTCGTTTCATCCCATATCTTTCTCTTTTTCGATAATTAGTTGATTTTTTTATTTATTATTATTATCATACAGGGAGAGCCTTTTGAGTTTTTATTCCAGAAGATTTTCCATGCTCTGTTTACCCAAAAAAAGAATTAGGGTGTAGCTTCTGTAATGTCTGGCCGGCAGCAGATATGTCTTATGTTGTACTATGTTGACTTCTCTTGTTATTGTGATTGGAAAAATAAAATTATTCATGCTCTTTGATATACAAATTTCATACATTAAAGAGCATAAATAATAATCATCAGGGCTTTGGCCCATTTCCTGACCTTGTGGTGATTTGAAATCTGTGGTGGTCTGTGGAATCGAGGTGGAGAGACTGATATTTATGTTTATTTATGTTTGGTCGCTGTGGGTGAAATAACAATATTGTTTTTGATTTGAGATTTATGTGAGAATTTATATATATAAAAATGTAAAAACAAAAAATAAAAAACAAAGTCTAAGAAAAAAAATCTCAATATATAATCAATCTCAATATTAAAACAAAAACATTAATGAAAACTAAAAAAATATAGATTTAACTATATTATTATCATAAAAAAACAAAAACTTTAATAAATTAATCAATATATTGAAAACCAAATACCCCATCAACGAAAACATAATAATTAAAAATAATATTTTTAATTAAATAAATTCTTTTTAATTATTATATAAATATGTAAAGTTTTAGTTAACATTCTAAAAATATATTAAGATGTATTGAGACCCAATTTTCATTGATTAATGTTGAGGGGATGTTTTTTAATCTAAATAGCTTTTTTGAATTTCCTTTTTTGATTAGTGGTCAATATCGGTCAGAACTTTAGTATCTTCAATGCATATGGTGTTTGGTCTCATTTGAGTGTTCAACCAATGCCAAAGAACCAACTTGTTTTATGCTCGTTATATATTCTTTAACTCTAATTTTAATGGAACTTTCACCAATATAGGCTTGAGTGCTCTGTTGGAGTTTAATGCTGTTCAATTACATTCAGTTTTTTTACAAATTTACATGAACTGAAGCATAAACCATGAACAATAACAACAGTGATAACCAAGATCACAAGAAGAATAACCATCCATAAAGACACACGTACAGTAGAAAATGCTAAGACAAAATGATTATAATAGATTGATATATTATTACAATGATGAGAGTTCCATATATAGAGAACATATGGTGACCATCCATGAAAGGATGCGTCCCTTGGATAATAAGTAACTACTTATTTATTATGTATATTTATACGTTGTATTATAAATATTATGTCATATATATATATATATATTAATATCTGGAAAAATGTATTACCGATGTTGTCCAAACATCAACACTCCCTCTCAANTTATAATAGATTGATATATTATTACAATGATGAGAGTTCCATATATAGAGAACATATGGTGACCATCCATGAAAGGATGCGTCCCTTGGATAATAAGTAACTACTTATTTATTATGTATATTTATACGTTGTATTATAAATATCATGATATATATATGGAAGAACGTCTTCATGATGTTGATTATATATATATATATATANTATATATATATATATATATATATATATATATATATATGGAAGAATGTCTTCCTGATGTTGTTCAAACATTAACACTTCCTCTCAACGAGGGAGACATTCTCAACCAAGGTCGTTCACCATAGGTACACCCCTGCGAGTGAATGTTAGCCTGATGCTAACTGACACGTGGAAAACACCTCAAGCACCTCGAGTCCATATTATTCCTTGTTATGATCAAGGAAGGACTACGCTTGGGCCCATTTACCACAAGTACACCTTTGTGATAAATGCATCCTATCTCCTTTGGTCTGCAGTGCAATCTAGGAGAAGGTCCACCCGATGCTTATTCGAGACATTGTAGCAAAAAGCTCTATCACACATGGCACTCCCATGTGGAATTCTAGAGACTACTCCTTCTAGAAACATTATGGTCACACTACTACATATTGAAAAAATTGTGATGACTACTTGCGACGAAAGTACCCTTTCGAAGATAAAGAGTTGAAATTTTCATTTTTTTTTATAAATCCAGCTCGCATTCGTCTTTCTTTCGACGAAACCAGATGTACGTCTCAATACCGACGAACGTGAAGATAGTGGACTCCCATCGCTCTTGCGACGACCTTTGGTTATCGTCACAAGAGTGACGATAACCATTGACCATTACATTGTTTGACAAAGTCAACATTGACCGTTACACTGTTTGACAAAGTCAACATTGATTTGCTCAACGTTCGTCGCTCTTGAGACAAAATATATCTATAAATATTTTGCAAATTAGAGATGTTGCAACAATCTTGTTATAATGACGGTTCATAAAGGGCATTTTTGTGTGGAAGAATGTCGCAGAATATTAGAGGTGGGAAAAAAAGTAAAAAAGGTGATGGTAGATGTTATTTCCCTTGCAAAAGATGTTGCACCACACGTCCCGTAAGAATTTTAATAGCAACAACTAAAAAACATTGTAGGAAATATGGGCACATTGATGGGGGATCGAATGAATATTGTCCCGTGGTAATTAGCTATATATTCATTATCTGTTTTTATATTGTCGATTTTATATAAACTTATATATGTGTATATATATTGTTTGAATATTTGTTGTACACATTAATTTTGCATGATTGTTTGTAATTATAAAGTTAGAGTTGCCCTCTAACTTTCTGCAGAATATTGCACCAAGTAGTAGTAGAAATGATGTTGTACAAGTTGAGGAACATGATCAAACAAATGAGGATCTCATGGAAAAATATGATGGGATAAATCAAGTTAATGATCCCATGGAAGAAGATGATGGGACAAATCAAATGATCCAAGATTTGTTTGCTCAACCAGATGAGGATGGGAATAGTGATGGTATTTATGATGAACCTCTATTAGAAAAGACAAATGAATGACTTTATGAAGGATCAAGAGCAAATCTTCTCTCCGCTACATTGCTGCTAGTGAACTTAAAGGTTATGAATAATTTGTCGAACACTTGTATGACATAGACCCTAAGGTATGTAATATGTTTCATCTCATATACATACATGTTGATTTTTTTCTATTTTTTTTAGTGTTAATTAATGTGTAAAATAAGAATGCAATTTTTATGATTAATATTATTTACATTAATTAGTTATTTGTTATGTTGTAGATTGTTAAGTGAATTTTTGTTACCATTGTCAAATATTTTACCTCGCACATATCGAGATTTGCATGTCATTATGAAAGACATTGGAATGGATTATCAAACTATAGATGCATGTCCTAATGATCATATTATATATTATGGACAACATGCTTCGAAAACATAATGCCTGCAATGTCTTATCAATAGATATCGAACCGATCAAGTAACAAAAATGGTGCTTTGAAAGGTTCTTCACCATATTTCCATAATTCCACGTTTGCAATGATTGTTCAGGTGTGAAAACATAGCACAATTTATGGATTACCATGCACGTAACAGAAGTAGAGATGGTGTTCTTCGAATGCCTGCCAATGGTTATGCATTTAGGGAAATTGAGGAAAAATGGGCAGATTTCAAAGATGAACCTCGTAATGTTAGGCTTTCATTGGCAATTGATGATGTTAATCCATTCAGAGAGCTTAGGTCTATTTACTCAGTGTGGCCTATTTTTGTTATCAACAATAACATTATTCCTTGGATGTCAATGAAGAGGAAGCACATAATGTTGACAATGATTGTTCCAAGTATTTGTTTACATTAATTTTTTGAATGTAACATTTTCATTTGTTTCGTTTTTTTCATAATATCTTTTGTTTATTTATTTACTTATATATACATATCATGGTTATAGTAATTATGTGTAATTAAAAACAATTAGGTAAGTACAAAGTTAAATATATGAATGTATCTATCGAGCCTCTTATCGACGAGCTACTAAAGTTATGGGTTGGCATCACTATGTATGACATCTGTAAACCGATCGGGGAGAAGAAATTTAAATTCTATGGAATACTTTTATGGACAATTCATGATGCCCCAGGACTAACACATTTTTGTGGTATGTAGCATTCTATTGCTCTTTAATACTATATAATTTTTTAAAGATATCATGTTGCATGTTTAATTTTTAAATAATCTTATCATATAATTGACATTAATCCATCTATTGTAGGTCTTCAAACAAAGGATAAGTTTGCATGTCCAGTGTGTGGTCCTAAGATGAAGTATCGTCATTCAAAAAGTTTGGGAAATGTGGTGTTTGGTGAGTATAGGCACCTCCTCCCTGAGAACCATAGGTATCATACTACTGAAAAACATCTTTTCAATGAGAAAGAAGAGACCGGTTTAAAACCACGAAGAATGACACCTCACCTATGGAGGTTGGAATATAATAGAAATCGTCAAGGTACACAATTTCTTTATGTATTGTATATGTAATGTTTTGAATTTTTATTTTAATCATTGAATTTATTTTATCATATTTAATAATTATTGTTGTGATTTCTTTTATGCTTCACGAAGGCCGCCATCATGAAGATATTAATAATGGGCTTCCATGAGGAATGAAATGTTATGCCACTCAATTCATGAGGTTGACCTACTATGAGGAGCTAAAAATAGCTCATTTGTTTGATACAATGCATATAGGGAAGAACGTGATAGACACGTTATGACGAATCATAGATGGTAGGAGGGATAAAGAAAAAATTGTAAAAATTTGTACTGACATTCAGGAAGCCAATCATGCAATGCGAAGTGTGATCCGATCAAATAGAGATAGAGAGCAAAATAAGCTTCCATGGTTATTAACAAAGCAACAAAGCAATGATGTAAAATAGGTCATTCAAAGAATTAAATTTCCCACGGGTTTTGCTTCAAACATAAATAATATCTTAATGAAGAAAGCTGAATTTGGTGAGGTAAAAACACATGATTGACATACCTTCATTAATGTAATAATTTTGGTATACATATTTATATATTGGCCGTATAC
>SNQJ01S0035991.1:103175-135972 GCA_010110895.2 Picea sitchensis | reverse complement strand
ATGTGACCAAATTTGATGGCTCGGACCCCACTGGTTGGGTAACCCAAATGGAACATTATTTCTCTTTATACGACATCACATATGACTTGGCCAAACTCCGGTATGGTGTTCTCCATCTAGATCAAGAACGTTGGCAATGGTGGAAATGGAGAAAAACTTCCCGTCAAGGGTATATTGCTTGGACCCAATTTGTGACTGAGCTTTATGAATGCTTTGACACGAACACCAACCATTTGGGCCGTTTGACAAATTTGAAACAATCCGGAACAATAGAAGACTTCATAGTTGCCTTTGATCGCCTGGGTTTTCGAACAGAGGGCATGATTGATGCTTTCTTTCAAGAGTGTTTTATTAGTGGCCTCAAGGAGGAGATTCGGGCCCATGTCCTCATGGCTCGACCCTCGAGTTGGGTGGAGGCTACTAAAAGAGCTAAAGAAGCACAACAGGTTGTATCCTCTCAAAATTGAAAACCCTCCTTTATCCCTCGCCCTAAACCCGTCACTACCACTACTCCCTCCGCCCCATTAAAGATCCAAAAATTGATAAGGGCTGAAATGGATGAACACCAACTCAAATGCCTTTGTTATAATTGTGATGAAAAATATTTCCTGGGCCACAAGTGTAAGGAAAAAAATATTTTTATGGCCATCTCTGAGGATATTTCGGAAGAGGATGTTGAAACTCCCCTTGTGTCTGAGTCACCTGAAATCACTAACATAACCCCTCCCTCAGATCCTCTCGAAGTAGAACCCATCATTTCCCTCAATGCTCTCACTGGCTTCTCCGCTCCCCAAACCCTCAAGTTAATCGGTTACATCAAGCATCGGAAGGTCATCATTTTGGTTGATAGTGGAAGCACCTATAATTTTATTCATCGTCGCATTGCCCAATAAACTCATTGCTACATCCATGCTGTCAACAATTTCCAAATCATGATTGCCAATGGTGGTTCCATGAAATGTGGAGGGCGCTGTGAAAATGTGCATCTCCAAATCGGTGACTACCACCTAAAATCTCATATGTTTGCTATCGACATGGGTGGTTGTGACATTGTGTTGGGTGCAGACTGGCTAAGAACTTTGGGTCCCATTCTCATGGATTTTAAGGCATTAACCATGCAATTCGACCAGGAAGGCCAGCAATACAAATTCCAAGGCATCACTGCTGGTTCACCTGAGGTCATTAGTTCCCATCACATGGAAAAGTTGCTCAAAAAAGGTCATTCTGGTGTCATTGCTCAACTCCATGCCATACAAGCAACAAAGACACCCCCGGTGCTGCATGATCTCTAAGCCCTCCTTTCTAAACATCAAATGGTATTTTCAACTCCCCAAGGACTCCCTCCTTCCCGCCGTGTTCATGATCATTCCATTCCCCTTGTACCCGAAAGCCTTCCTCCCAATATCCGTCCATATCGCCACCCATTTTCACAAAAAAATGAAATTGAGAAAATGGTCCAGGAACTCCTTAATGCAGGCGTTATCCACCCTAGTACGAGCCCTTACTCTTCTCCTGTAGTCATGGTCCTGAAGAAAGAAGGTTCTTGGAGAATGTGTCCTGACTTTCGTTCCCTCAACAAACCGACCATTAAAGTCAAATTTCCCATTCTTGTCATTGATGACCTCCTGGATGAATTGAGTGGTGCCCAATTCTTTACTAAACTTGATCTTCGCTCAGGCTATCACCAGATACGTATGAAAGAGGCAGACATTCCCAAGACGAACTTTCGCACTCATGAGGGCCACTATGAGTTTTTGGTCATGCCCCCTCCACCTTCCAAAGCCTCATGAATCATGTCTTCCATCCCTTTCTTCGTCATTTTGTCTTAGTTTTCTTTGATGATATCCTCATCTATAGCAAAACCTAGACAAACCATCTTACTCATGTGGATCAAGTTCTCCATCTACTCTCTCAACACCAACTTTTCCTGAAACAGTCTAAATGTGCTTTTGGTTCCTAAGAAGTAGAATACTTGGGTCATCTGGTTGGCAAGGATGGCGTCAGGGTGGATCCAAAAAAGATTGAAGCTATGCAAGACTGGCCGCACCCAAAGACTCTCAAAATCTTGTGTGGATTTCTGGGCTTAACAGGGTATTATTGCAAGTTTGTTAAGAACTAAGGAATGATTGCATCACCTCTCACTGCTCTCCTAAAAAAGTACTCTTTCACTTGGACCCCAGCCGCTGCTCAAGCTTTTCAAACCTTGAAGACGACCATGTGCACCACTTTGGTTCTGGCCCTTCCTGATTTCACAAAGACCTTTGTGTTGGAATGTGATGCCTCATGGAAAGGAATCGACGTTGTCCTTATGCAAGAGGGTCGACCTTTGGCCTTCACCAACAAAAAACTATCTGAAAGGAATTTGGGCAAACCCATTTATGAAGAGGAAATGTTGGCTATTCTGCATGCCGTTGATCTATGGCGCCCTTATCTCTTGGGGCAACGCTTCCAAATTAAGACCGACCATCAAAGCCTCAAGTACTTTCTGGAACAACACATTTCCTCCCCAGAGCAACAAAAATGGGTGACTAAGTTCTTTGGATATGATTATGAGATCATTTACAAGAAGGGAAAAGACAATGTAGTGGCGGATGCACTGTCCTGAAAATATGAAGAAGAAGGATCCCTTTTTTCTCTTTCATTCATTGTACCCGATTGGCTCCAAGCTGTGCTCCAGGAATGGCTTCAAGATCTCAAACGTTCGCATCTGATCCAACAATTGTAGACCAAGGCTCCGGTTCCCCCAGGGTACTCTTGGCTCCAGGATGAGCTTCGATACAAAGGCCGTTTGTATTTAAGTAAACAATCAAAGCTTAAATCCACGATACTTTCTGAGCTTCATGCTACACCCACAGCGGGGCACTCAGGGTTCACCAAAACATATGACAGGGTCAAATGTTCTTTTTTCTGGGATGGTATGAAACAGGACATCCGTAATTTTATCGCTGAATGTGAGGTGTGTCAATGCAACAAGGGAGAAACAGTCAAATCTCCGAGCACAATACAACCGCTTCCGATTCCACCTGTTATTTGGAAGGATATCTCTATGGACTTTATTACCAGCTTACCCAAATCGGGGAATAAATCAGTCATAATGGTGGTTGTGGATCGCCTTTCCAGGTATGCTCATTTTTGCGCTCTTCAACACCCATTTACTGCATCCACGGTGGCTCAAATTTTCATGGACCAAGTCTTCAAGCTTCATGGCATGCCACACTCTATTGTTTCTGATCATGACCCAACTTTCATAAGCAATTTTTGGCAAGAAATGTTTAAGCTACATGGCACCCAATTCCATCTCAGCACAACTTATCATCCCCAGACTGATGGTCAAACGAAAGTTGTTAACAAGTGTTTGGAAACATATCTGAGGTGTTTTGCCTCTGAAAAACAACATCAGTGGGCTCAATGGTTACCCCTAGCCGAATGGTGGTACAACACTTCCTACCATACAACTACTCGCATGACTCCTTTTGAAGCAGTATATGGACATAAGCCACCTTCAGTTCTCTCATACTTACCGGGTACCTCAAAGGTCCAGGCGGTTGACCAAACACTTATAGTTTGAGAGGATATTATTCGTACCCTTAAAGAGAACTTGGTCATGGCACACAATCACATGAAGCAACAAGCAAATCAAGGTCGCTCTGAACGTCAATTTGCAGAAGGGGATCAAGTGTTTCTGTGACTACAACCATACAAGCAAACTTCCCTCAAGGCTGAGAATTGTCAGAAGCTAGCGCCCAAATTTTATGGTCCTTATACAGTTCTCAAGCATGTGGGACAAGTCACATATTAGTTAGCTCTGCCCAGTCAATCGAAGCTACATGCTTTTTTTCATGTTTCATGCTTAAAGAAGGTGATTGGAACTAGGTGCCAAATTCAAACCAACCTTCCAGAGTTAGCTGAAGAAGGATCCATTTGGCTACAACCAAAAGCAGTTTTGGACCAGTGTGAGCGTCGCCTGCGTCAGAGAACCATCAAGGAAGTGCTAGTCCAGTGGAAAGATACGACTCCTACAGATGCCACTTGGGAACCAGCTACCATTCTGCAACAGTTTCCACATCTCAAGCCTTGAGGACAATGCTACTTTTAAGGGGGCGAACATGTTAGGGTCCTAACCCGCACATAGGTAGATCAATATATTCGGATGTAATAAAGGTCAATATTAATAAGGCCTTTCAATAAAATAGAATAAGGTGGATGTAAGAAGACCTAATAGAAGCTTCCACTTCTAGAAGGATCTTCCTTTAGATGCTTCTCTTGATAGACATATTTACTATAAATAAGGGTCGAGGGTATGAAAACCCTAGCTTGGAGATTATTGTAACAGAGCGCTGCTCGACTGGAGGTTGCCCCCTCGAAGAGGCCCGTGAACATTGCTTTCTGAATCAAGGTGCTATTTCTGTTGTTTTTCTTATATCATTACTGTGTTATTGTGGAGATTATGCTAGTTATATTACTGTTATTATGCCATTTCTAGCATTTAATTTCTGTTCTGCATATTTATTATATCTGGTATCTTGCAATTTTCAAATCTGTTCTACACGGAACCCGATCCACCAATTATGGGACTTTCCTTCCCATAGAAGTTTGGCTCAACAGGCAATTTTGGTATTCCTTATGGGCTTACAATACTGCCATATCCAAGACCCCTTTGTTTCCCACACTTTCAACTTCAATCAACCAAACAAATTGTTAGTTTTCCATGCACATATATTTTCACTGAACCTTTATAATGTCATTAGAAATAATTCTTAAATTGTGCATGCTAACAGTCAAATCACTTTTATCTATTCAATGATACAAAGAAAAAGGAAATTTCATTCCTTACACATGCATCAATTCAGTATATCAACTTTTCAAAATGAAATTCAGATATCAATTGATTTTAATGAATGTGCCAACATTGGTGGCCACATTCATACCCAATGCACCCTTGCATCGATTTTAGGTTATCACTTTTAAGGTTAAGCACACTTGCCAAGGTGTGTTGGGATTCAATCAACTTATCACCACATGGATTCTTTGTCCATATTTATTATTTTAGCAGAACCATATTTTCTGCTCTGAATCGATCACAACCTTAAATAATCATTCATGAAACTCAAGGTTTCACATGAATGGATTTAAGCATTCCTTTGACATCCATATAATGTAAGTAATTTTTTTGGAAGGTCTTCCTTCCTCAATGGAAGGTTCATTTTCCTCCTTTCATGCAAACATGCATTTCCTCGAAGCAATTTTATGCAATGTGCTAGCTATGAGCACCTTTATTCCCATAGAATTAGTCCCCACAACCACAATCTAACGCAGAGTGTTAAACTCTATCTTCCTTGACTGGCCCGGAGGGACTCCATTTTCTCTCCATTCGACTGAGAGCTGTGACCTCGGCTCTATTATTTTTAGGTGCTATCCTTTCGGCTCCCATGTATAGGCGCTATGATCCTGGCTAAACCTCTTGTTTGCAAATCGACAGTGTAGATCCGTCTTCCCCCAGATCCAATGACTATAAGGGATTGCAAAACCTCAACTAGCTCGCGGTTTAATTCTCCTTCCGATCTTTGCAATGAATACCGTCCGTTCGATCTACGATCAGATCCCAAACTCAAAACAACGCTATATTGAATTTAAATTACGGGTACAGGTCTTGACGTTAACCCATGTGCATATGCAATCTCCGCAATGATCGCGGGCTGTCGATCTTAGCCCTCGATCTATTTTAAACCACACGATTTCCAGATAATAATAATTCCAACACATAAGTGTTTGACCAAGAATTTAGGTTGATACTAAGCTTCGATGTTCTAAATTCAACAACAGAACCCAATCACAGTAACAGTTTTATACGACATTAAGATGTGGGTTCCTTGCAGGTTTTCCCACCGATCGTTCACAGATCGACGGTTCACAGCGATTGTGGAATCCCAATATGCTCTCTCTTTATTAGAGAGTTCAATCTCCGCAATCTAAAAAGTGCTCGCCTGACTCTTTTAATCACGGTCCTTGATTCTCCACCCCTATGGGATCAACGACATTGGTTGATTGCGGGCCATCAACTAGCACGTCCGTAAATTTCGTCTTTGCGCTCCGCAATGATTCCCAACCATCGATCTCTGTTCACAGATCGACGATTCACAATGATTGTGGGGCCCAATCTGAAAAGTGTCCACCCAACTCTGTCTAATCGTGGTCGTTGATCTTCCACCTCGATGAGATAAACAACGTTGGTTGATTGCAGGCCGTGAACTAGCACGTCCGTTAATTTCACCTTCGCGCTCCACAATGATCCCTGACCATTGATCTATGTTCAAAGATCGACGGTTCATAGTGATTGCGGGGCCCAATCTGGAAAGTGTCCGCCCGACTCTGTCTAATCGTGGTTGTTGATCTTCCACCCTGACGAGATCAATGGCATTGGTTGATTGCGCGCCGTGAAATAGTACATCCGTTAATTTCACCTTCGTGCTTTGCAATGATCCCTAACCGTCGATCTAATTGAACGATTGGTGTTTGATTCGCTAACTCCGGTGGATAGTGAAGTCGATTTTCCGACTACGATTGGTCTTCCCTCCGATGAGCGGTTCACAATCATCTCCTCTGTCAGGTTCTTGAGTATCCTGATTCGATCAAGGTTTTCTTCCTAAATCATACTTTACTTGGGTATCCGTGGCATACAATTGTCTTTAAAAAATTTCGTGCATAACGTTAAGACAATAAAATATTTTCAGACACGTCCTAGCACATATTTATGCACTTCATCACATTATCCTTAATGTTTTCATGAATGCAACATAAACGAATTTCGATTGTTTCTACAAAAATACAACCATCATCACTATGTGCCGAATCATTTGCTTTTATTAGCGTACCATCTCTCTCATCCCATAGGAAACATAATACTCAACAAGAAAAGAATTGAGGGCTCTCCCCTTCTTCCAATTCTTTCTACACCGCCTAGACTTTTCAGCCCAACTGAGTTATCTTTAAAGGCCTCATTGCCTTTTCTTAACGTGGCTTCAACCAAGCCTATTCAATCAAACATACTCATTTATTCATTCATTAGTCTTCTTTTTATTAGATGGTGTTTTCAAAATGTAATCTAGGACTGAGTTATCTTTAAAGGCCTCACTGCCTTTTCTTAACATGGCTTCAACCAAGCCTATTCAATCAAACATACTCATTTATTTATTCATTAGTCTTCTTTTTATTACATGGTGTTTTCAAAATCTAATCTAGGATTCTTATATATATATATAAGCTTGTAGCTCACTGCTTAATCTCAATAGTTATTAAGGTTGTGACTCTGACCTCTTGACGGAGTTTTCACATAGTTCTTCCAGATCCTCCTCCAAGAATAATTCTGCCATCCTAATAACAAGCCTCATAGGGACACTCAACACTGAGTTTCCCTTTTAGTTGAGAGCTTGCAGTCATTCACATGACATCCACATGGAATTTGAATCATACATAGTCATAACTATGTTCCCTTTTGATACGATAACAACTAGCAAGAGAACACCTTTGCCTCAACCTCCCTGGAACATTACCCAACTTATAAATACAATCTTGACAATTATAACCATGCCCAAGGTAACATAATCATCCAAACTAGCTTCCAACTATATCTATATGGACATCATCCACGACTGGATGTCAATCTGACCCATTGGGCTTCTAGAAGTGCCCCAACACTTCCTTTACCACATTCAAGCTCGACATTTAGTCAACCATTTTATCTTAATTTTAACAATTTAATGTATAATACCATTTGGACTATTCCCTTAGATCCCAAATGCAATCTCAAATTATGTTACTTACTAAGTATCCTAGTTCAGAAATCCAGAGTATCTTTAGGTCAAGATCGGTCTTGACCATTACACCTAGAATTTTTCCTTCTATTCAACAACAGTCAGGGACGAAGGCCACTCTCCTCCTCCCAAAAGAACTCTGGCATATTAGTTTCCTATCCACCAAGCAAGGGAGGCTAATGTGATTTCTCACTCAATCACTCTATATTTCTACATCTCCATTTATTAGCTTGATTAGAAAAACCATGTCCAACAATTCCCGTACCCAGAAACAAAATTCGTTTTTCAGTCCACTTGAAACCCGAGAGCTGCGTATACTCTCCCTTTTCAGGGAATGGTCACCATACTCATTCCTCTGATCGTGAGGGGTTATACACCTATACTAGGTTTGACCCTTCATTAAAGGAGTAATCATTACCGCTACAGATCCTTTCCATCCGTTCACATTGCTATTTTAGTTTAAATATTAGTGTTCTTCAACATAATCCCATTCCTGTAGGATCGAATATCATTTCCAAAGAACTGCTATGCTTCATTTGTCATAGACTAGCATGATTCAATATCGTTGGATAAAATCTCAACTGTATTTAAATTTGCATCCTTCTACTCAAGGAACTTATGAAGATGATTTATGTTTGGCAGTAATATTCCCCACAGGCTCATCTTAGAATTGGTAACCAAATCTTATGACTGTACAACATCACGTACATTTGCACAGTGAAGTCAAATTCTTTATTTGGGAACATTAGCAACATACAATGCCAATTCTCAAAACATCTATCAACAGTAAAGGATCTCATTTCTCTCTTCAGTAGGGGTTTTCTAAGCCTCTTAGGAATGCGGTAAGATAGGGTGTTACCCCTTAAAGTCCTCCATAAATATTTTCATACGACTTGTGCGTGAGCCCAAGCAGGCCAAGTGTTGTTGTCGTGCTCTGATACCAATTTGTAACACACCCATGGTGAGGCATCAACATTTCGTTCTTCTTAATAAAATCAAAACCCCCATTCGGGGTCTCTATTCCATTCTGCTCTTCCATAGCTTTCCAGCCACGGTCTCCATGCTCCGAACCGAGCTCAAAGCTGACAGATACCCTCTCCCAAGTTCTTCAGGTTCTTCCATCCATCTATACTCACATATGACTGCGGGATATGACCAGATGCCAAGACAACCACCTCACAAATCCTCTACAGTGGAAAATCTTTGAAGTTCACAATCTGATGTTGCATGTCCTCAGATATTTTGATGGCCCTGATTCACTTCGGGACTTCGACGTTTGAGAGTTTCAAACGCTCCAAAGTATTTTCTCCCATAATTACTCCATACCTGAAGTTATAGATCGATCGCCACACATCCCTCGTGATCGACGATTATGATCTACTTCGAGACTTCGACGTTCGGGAGTTTCGAACACTCCAAGTATTTTCTTCCTGAAGTACTCTGTACCTGGAGTTATAGATCGAGTGCCATGAATCCCTCGTGATCGACGATTGTGATATACTTCGGGACTTCGTTGTTCGAGAGTTTTGGACACTCCAAGTCTTTTCTCCCCGAAGTACTCAGTACCGAGAGTTACATATCGAGCTCCACACGTCCCTTGTGATCGATGGTTGTGATCCACTTCGGGACTTCGGCGTTCGGGAGTTTCGAACACTCCAAACACCTCTTTCCTCTGAATTGCTCCATACCCAAAGTAACGGATCGAGCACCACGTGTTTTCCCCGATCAACGGTCGATATCCATCCTTTGCCCCACTTCGGGCGACTTGCAGTCAATGCTCCTCCATGTTCTTTCTTTCGGTGTACCAATCCTTCGAAGTGACAGATCTCATACCACATGTCGTATTCCAATGGAAGGTTCTGATGAACTCCAATGCTCCGACCTTCGAGAGTTATCGTTCCTTTATTCTTCGATTCCTCCGGAGTATCTTTCACCCGGAGTAAATATCCAGTCCCCACGTGTTTCGACAACGGACGACTAGGATGATTTCTTACCTCTGGAGCTTTAGATGAATTCTGGTCAACGCTCCACTTCCTTTCCCTCAGAGTTTTCACTGCTGGACTCCGCGATATGCTAACGCATGTCCCTCTCAGATCAATGGTCACGATTTACTTCGACAGTTCGGGCTTCGTGAGTTCTTAACTCACACGACCCCACTTTCCTTCGAAGTGGCTATCTTTCTAAATGGAATATGGACTGACACCTGTCCTCAGCTGACGGAGGACTCAGATAAACTCCGACTCTCCAACCTTCAAGAGTTTTTGTTCAACACATTCCCTTTTATCCCAGAGTGAATTTCCTCCGAAATGGAAGATCTTCTGCCACACGTCCCTTCCAACGGACGACTGGGATGACTTTGGGACTCCAGTATTTGGAAATCCTCATGCCTTCACACTTCGGTTCTCCTGGAGTGACTTCTCTTCGGAGTGCAGGATCTGACGACACTTGTCCCTTTGGCTTGGATGACTCATATATGCTTTGACTCTTCGACTCTTCGGGATTTTTGTGATGCAAGCTCCTCTTTTCTCCCGGAGTCGGTCAACGTCAGGCTGACCACAGTCTCAATTTAACGGTTTGAGGGTATCTACGTGACCCCAGAGATCTATGGCTCGTAACTTACATTCAAGGGTCCCTTGGGTCCCAGTGTGTGCCACTCCGAGAGGGACACCTAACAATCGCGTCACTCAACACATGGGCTCCCACATGATCTCGACGTTAATACTCGCGTCCCCACGATTGAACGGCCGTGAGGGATCCCAAAGGGTCCTTAGATCCATGGTCCACATCAGCTTTGGGACTTTGGGGGTTTTGGTGTTACCAACCCATGCCCTCTCGAAGTGGTCAACGTCGAGCTGAATATATCATAGATCTGACGGTCGGGATAATTCCCGGACTTCCTCAGATCTACGACCTAGATTAAATTTGGGACTTCGGGAGATTCACCTCATGTGCGACGAATATGATCAATTCTCCGAACCCGCGAAATCCGAAGGGCTCTAAGGGTTAACGCCCACGTTCCTTCTCCAGATCCGACGATCGTGAAGAACTTCAGATCCTCCCAAACTAATCTCATCCATTTGTCTTTCAAATGAAAGGATAGTTCCTTTCAGGGATTGAAACTCGCTATTCTACCTGAGTTTTTTCAGCTCCTTAAGTACTTAGGTATTTTGCGCTAATTCTCCTAAACTTAACGCTTAGAGAAATTCTCCACACACCTATTGCACTCCTTTATCAACTCTAGAACTTAAGGGGGGTTCTCGATCTCTGCCCGTGTCGCAGAGGCTCTGTGCATACATGCACTACCTCTACTGATCTTAACCGACCCCTTCCTTTAGAACGTCTGGGAGTGTCGACATGCACATGTGAAGCTGTGGCCAAGTTAACAAATTCACAGTTCACTTATTTTAACTTGAGCCACCACATGGATCAATAATTTACGTGTACATGCCAGATAATTTCTTATTTTCTTAAATACACAATTAGGCAGAATTGAAGGGATACATTATAACCATTAAGCAAACATGTCCATCCATGCAACATTCATAGGATATCCAACTTTAATTCAAAGTTACCACTTAAATACACATGATATGAGATTACTTATATATTATAGGTGGTAGCCAACTAACTGATTGTGGGTGTTCATCCTTCCACCCAACCATAGGCTCAGAGGCATTCATTCTTAGAGCTCTGGCCACCCTCGTGCCAAGCCATGATATCACCAGGGAATTTATGCCAATTCTCCATGATCCTTTCTCTTTCACATCTTCCGAGAGGTTTATTAGGTGCTTCCTCAACATCAAGCTTGTGAACTTCTGCTCAGGTCCCGTTCTTTGCATACTCTCAGAGATTTCCCTCTCTGTCATGGCCTCGACGATGTTTATTAGATGCTTTCTCAACATCAAGCTCGTGGCCTCCAGCTTGTTCTCCGCTGGAGTGTTCCTCACATTCTCCGCTCTTCTCTTTACATTCTTTTGTGTGCCTTACACGCACATCCCTCCTATCATGTTCCTTCTATCAGAAGGAAACCCGAGTCCGTTCTGGGTCTGCAGGACCCTGTGGTACTTCAGGTCAACCTTCTGCAACTATACCATGCTTCCATTCATGGGGGTGGTTGAGGGTTCAACCACCGGTCATTTTCTTATTAACTGTTCTCTTATCGTTTTCACGTTCTTTCCTCTAGTGATATCATGGCTAGTACTTTCAAGGATTCACCTCCACAATTAGTTATTTGGAAATTAAACAACAATACATTTACATTGTTCCCATGCCACAACATGGTAATCCTAATTTATGATTAATTACAAGTTGGGGGAAACATGGGTGTTACAGTTTTAGTTGTAATGTAATATATATTATGTTATGTTGAAATATGCTATTTTCTTGTGTCATGATCTCATGTCGATGGTTGTCATTGAAATAAATCCATGAAGATGATATAAAGTATTGGAAGAGAGAAATTCCTCGACTAATGTGTGAAATGAAAAAATATATACCTCCAACATTTTTCAATGCACAAGAACACTACCTCATACACCAAGTTGAAGAGATTGAAATTTGTGGACCTATACATACAAGGTCAATGTGGATGGTGGAGACGCACTTGAAATCACTGAGTGCTTTGGTTAGACAAAGAGCACGTCCCGAGGGTTCTATGGTGGAGGGATATATGGTATATCAATCATGGTGTATATTAGTCAGTATTTTCCTAAATTAGCAGCGCCAACTATGCATGTAGTGGATCACATTTGGGATGTGAACTCCATCAAAAAATTTGAAGATCAGGAGCACCTGTTGAGGAAAGGTAGAATGAAAAAAAAGAGAGGTAATATATTAATAATTGTGGAGATTTATATTAATACATATGAATTTTTCATTTTTTGTGTATATGATCATACTCATTAATATATTAATATTTTTTATTTCATAAATTATTAATATTTACCATGGATGTTATAACTAATATTTAATATTGGTGAATTGTGATTTTTTGATTCAATTGCTCAAGATTGGGATGCACTGCATTATATATTGCAAACAATCTTGACTGGATGAATGTATGGATTGAAAGATGTAAACAACATCATGGCGGTAGGTTATCATGGCAACGACTGTCTGAATTGGTTAGAGAAGCTCGTCGTAATGGAGATGCCAATGTTACGCAAAGGGAAATTGATTTAGCATATGGCTAGATGGACATGCAAGAAAATTCACCCATTTTGTTCAGTTATTTTATATTATATTAATGTGACTACACGTGTACTATCTTTTTCAGATACTTTCCAAGTTTTTTTTTTCCAAAGAAAAAAACGTAATTTAATTTTTTGAAAGAGACAAAATTACATTTTGTAGGTGCTTCTAGAGCACTTCACACCAAATAAGTGTATGCGATAGCTGAAGATAGGTGGGATTTTGTATGCCCTCTCTCCAAGGCTACATTTTGAAGAAAATAAAAACAAAATCACACCCAGGACAAGGTGTACAACCTTTCTGCTTATATGTGTCCTTTATATACAAGAGAAGATCACCACTGTTGTGGATATTGTCTATCTTTTTTGTAAAAACAAAGGCAGATTGAAATGTCTTAAAATAAAAACTTTATACAATTTGTTGAGTGTAGTAAAGTAACGAAAAAAGTGTAAAAAAAGGTCGATCCAGTGAAAATTGCATTTTTCAAAAGGCTGTGAAGTGGATAGATTTTGTCCGTTTTCTTAAATCTTGCAGGAGTTCTTGATCTTCTCTAAAAGGACCATGATAGAAAGCATTTGAGTCTTCCCCTTTTTTCTCAGTGATATGCCATTGTCCTTGTAGGAGCTGCAATCCTTATTTGGACAATGAGTTTGCTACCAAGTTCTTGTCCCTGTATACATGATATATAACCACGGTATCAAAGGTGTCCAACAACCTAAATATTTCCTCCAGTATAGGACTAAGAAAAATACTGTGACAATTTTGGTGTTTTCTTGTTCAATTTATAACATTCATAGAGTCCCCATAAATTTGTAAATGCTGTAAGCCTTTTTCTCTGGAAAATAGAAGTAGAAGCTTCATGAACATAAGTTCAACATAATTGTTTGTCCCCCTTCCCAATCCCATTTTTAAAAGGAAGCAATGGTTTCCAGATAGCTGTAGAAGGACTCCTCCACAAACAAAGTTCTGAGAAGCTTAATCAAAGTAAGCCCAGGGTTTTGATGTATCTATTGTATCTTGTTGCCTTACCCTTATTGCTGGTGAATTTTTGGACCGGGGGAAGTGGGAAAGTATTGAAATACTTTGAGCAACTATTAGTTCTGGAATTGTGGCTTTATCCTTGAAGATTTCTGCATTTCTTGCTAGCTAGATTCCCCATCTTAATAGAAGTGGGAGAGATTTGATCTCTTTATTTCCTGGGTTATTTGTCCAATTTTTCCAAGTCGTTTCCATAGTTTCTCCAACCCATATGCAATTCTGCCTGATGCTGACTGACGTTTTAGTCCATACTTTTATTGTGAAGGGGCAGGTGATGAGAATATGTATAGTGGATTCATTTGCATTTTTACAGAGGGCGCATCTCCTTGGTCCTTCTATTTGACGCTTATTCAAGACCTCCCAAGTTGGGATTTGATTATTTAAAGCTGCCCATATAAAGATTTTTTCTTTTTGAGGGCATTTTAGCTTCCAAAGACCTTTCCACCACCATTTGGGGTTTTGTTGCAATGGGTCAATTTTCAGTGCTATGTACCCTGCTTTTGGAGTGTAGAAGCCTATTGGATCTTTTTTCCATACTATTTCATCATCCTTGTCAGTGATTCTGATGTGGCCTCTTTTGAGTGCGACTATATAGTTTGTAGATACTTTCCAAGTTATATAAATATGTTAATTTATTAACTGACAATGCATCTTTTACATATATGACATATTGCAGTTGAAACACCACAAGGCTATGTGATTCAATGGTCGTAAATTTTGCATCAAACAGTTGGATGAAACCAGGAAAATTTCTGACAGTGGGACAACTGCAATATTCCAGGTCACTAATGTTTCCTCTAGGAGTGACAGACATCCCCGAGAATTTGAAAATAGATACTATGGGTATTTGAATGATATACTTGAGTGTGAATTTAATTCCTTCAAATTAGTTATGTTCAACATCAAATGGTATAGGTTACGAATGCATGAACTAGATGAGGAAAGAACTATTATTCAACATGCCAACATATTTCCGATGATTAAAAAAACAGTGTTTGAAAGAGGACATGATCGCTCTGTTTTTTCAAGCCAATGTGAACAAGTATTTTACTCAAATGTTCCAGGTGAGAGGGATTGGCCATTTGTTGTTAGATATGATCCAAGAGGAAGGCCAATTAAGTATACTCATGTACAGGGAGAAGATGATATTGAAGAAGAAGATGATTCACCAGATCAGACAGAGCCGGAAGATCATGCAGGGTCGACAGACGAAGAAGACGAAGAAGATCATGATCCAGACATAGGAGACAATGTAGTTCTTGACGATGATGTCAATGAAAATATGCTCGAAAATGACATTGATGACGATGATGATATCATCAATCATTTCAACACCATTTCTGAACTGGATGATGATACATATGTCGAGTTCGATGAAGAAGAAGATACAAAATAAGGATGATTATGCAAATGTTGATTTGGATCAAGTATGTGACTATATATTTTAATTTGTATGAATTATTCTCTTAAAATAATTTACTTATGTCATGGGTTAATTACATGTTTTTAAGTTTTATGTGACGTTTTTATATCCTATGTTACATGTTGTTTAATTATTATGTGAAACCTGAAAATAGTTGTCAATATACTAAGTTACATGGTAAACTAAAAATATCATTTACAAACACATAATTTCGTTTACTTTCATTAGTTTTTGTTTTTGTAGTTTCTATGCATGAATCTTACTAGGATGTTGCTTTCGATTATTTTCTATTTTATAGATTGGGTATTGGGGAATTGAGAGTGATGTGAGTGGGAGGGGAGGGAACATATGAGCTTCCAACTTCACATGGTTGGCCTTTTTGAGTAGAGGATAAATTATTCTTGAAACCAAGAGAAGCTCATTCATTTTTATACCATTATAATCGTAGATGTAATCATTGTTGTCATAATATTGCATCAACGAAGTTTCGATGAATGTGTTTTTCATTTCTATAGAATCTTCGTTGAAACTGTTTGAAAACATGGGACTTTGGCCCATGATTTATGTGGCAAGAAGAATGTGCGTTTCCAAACTCAAATATGACTCACACACCCACTCTATATATCCGATCTCAGCCTCATTTTGTTTGAACTTTTCGTTGTGATGAAAAATCCCTCTTTTTTGTTAATTGTTTAATGAACACCATACAATTATTCCCTTGCAGTACTAGATGTGGGAATGTGTGTATTGTCGAACGGATTTTAAAAGGAACAACAAAAAGACATTGTACTAGGACTAGACATGGGCAACAATGACTTGTGAATGGGGCCAGCGTTTTGAAAATTTTTCAAACTATTTATGTATGCACTCAAATTTGACATGGATAGACTATTCGCATGCCTTAAAAATATGGGAGGGTTTCTTGACTCAAATTTGACTCACACACCCACTTGTTTCCATTATCAATTCATCATGTAAACCATAAACCCTATTTTTCTTTCAAAATACACAAATAGCTTAACACAAGTTTTAAGTTTGCATCAGTATTTCTTGATTTTTCTTTCAGGTTCTACATTGTGAATACAATGTATGTGTGTCATAGTTGTGATGAAAAATCCCTCTTTTTTGTTCATTGTTTAATCAACACCATAAAAATGTACCCTTGCAGTACTAGTTGCGAGAACGTGTGTACTGCCAAATAAATTTTAACAGGAACAACGAACATACATTGTACTAGGACTAGACATGGGCAACAATGACCTGTGAATGGGGCCAACTTTGAAATTTTTTCAAATTGTTTCAGTATGCATTGAAATTTTCCATGGATAGACTATTCACATGCCTTAACGATATGTGAGAGTTTCTCGACTCAAATTTGGCACACACACCCACTTGTTTCCATCATCAATTCATCATGTAAACCATAAACCCTATTTTTATTTCAAAGTAGACAAATACACTGAAACAAGTTTTAAGTTTGGCGCATCAACCTTTCTTCATTTTTCTTTCAGGTTCTACATTGTATATACAATGTATGTGTGTCATAATTGTGATGAAAATTCCATATTTTTCGTTCATTGTTTAATCAACACCATAAAAATATTCCCTTGCAGTACTAGATGTGGGAATGTGTGTACTGTTGAATGAATTTTAAAAGGAACAATGAACAAACATTGTACTAGGACTAGACATGAGCAACAATGACCTATGAATGGGGCCAACGTTGAAATTTTTTCAAACTGTTTCTGTGTTCACTGGAATTTGACATGGATAGACTATTCACATGCTTTAACGATATGGGAGGGTTTATGGACTCTAATTTGACTCACACACCCACTTGTTTCCATCATCAATTCATCATGTAAACCATAAACCCTATTTTTCTTTCGAAGTACACAAATAACTTGACACAAGTTTTAAGTTTGGCACATCAACCTTTCTTCATTTTTCTTTCAGGTTCTACACTGTATATATGCGTGCGTGTCATAGTATGTATGCGTGTCATAGTTGTGATGAAAAATCCCTCTTTTTCATTAATTGTTTAATCAACTTCATAAAAATATTCCCTTTGAGTACTATATTCGGGAATGTGTGTATTGTCGAACAAATTTTAAAAGGAACAACGAAAAGACGTTGTACTAGGACTAGACATGGGCAACAATGTCTTATGAATGGGACCGACATTGAAATTTTTTCAAACTGTTTTTGTATGCACTAAAATTTGACATGGATAGACTATTCACATGCCTTAACGATATGGGAGGGTTTTTGGACTCAAATTTGACTCACACACCCACTTGTTTCCATCATCAATTCTTCAGGTAAACCATAAATCCTATTTTTCTTTCAAAGTACACAAATAGCTTGACACAAGTTTTAAGTTTGGCGCATAATCCTTTCTTCATTTTTATTTCAAGTTCTACATTGTATATACAATGTATGCGTGTCATAGTTGTGATGAAAAATCTCTCTTTTTCGTTCATTTTTTAATCAACACCATAAAAATATGCCTTTGCAGTACTAGATGTGGGAACATGTGTACCGTCGAACGAATTTTAAAAGGAACAACAGACATACATTGTACTAGAACTAGAAATGGGAAACAATGACATGTGAATGAGGCCAATGTTGAAATCTTTTCAAACTGTTTATGTATGCACTGAAATTTGACATGGATAGACTATTCGCATGCCTTAACGATATGGGAGGGTTTCTGGACTCAAATTTCACTCGCACACCCACTTGTTTCCATCATCAATTCATCATGTAAAGAATAAACCATTATTTTCTTTCAAAGTACACAAATAGCTTGACACAACTTTTAAGTTTGGCGCATCAGCCTTTCTTCATTTTTATTTTAGGTTCTACATTGTATATACAATGTATGTGTGTAATAGTTGTGATGAAAAATCCCTCGTTTTAGTTCATTGTTTAATCAACATGATAAAGATATGCCCTTGCAGTACTAGATGTGGGAACGTGTGTAATGTCGAACGAATTTCAGAAGAAACAACGAACATACATTGTACTAGGACTAGATATGGGAAACAATGACATGTGAATGGGGCCAACTTTGAAATTTTTTCAAACTATTTCTGTATGCATTGAAATTTGACATGGATAGACTATTCACATGCCTTAATGATATGGGAGGGTTTCTGGCTCAAATTTAACTCACACACCCACTTGTTTCCATTATCAATTCATCATGTAAACCATAAACCCTATTTTTCTTTCAAAGTGCACAAATATATTGACACAAGTTTTAAGTTTGGCGCATCATCCTTTCTTCCTTTTTCTTCCAGGTTCTACATTGTATATACAATGTACGTGTGTCATAGTTGTGATGAAAAATACCTCTTTTTCATTCATTTTTTAATCAACACCATAAAAATATTCCCTTGCAGTACTAGATGCAGGAACGTGTGAACTATCGAATGAATTTTAAAAGGAACAACGAACAAACATTGTACCAAGACTAGACATGGGCTACAATGACCTGTGAATAGGGCCAACTTTGAAAGTTTTTCAAAATGTTTTTGTATGCACCAAAACTTGAAATTGATAAACTATTCGCATGCCTTAAAGATATGGTAGGGTTTATGGACTCAAATTTGACTCATCATGTAAACCATAAACCCTATTTTTCTTTCAAAGTACACAAATAACTTGACACAATTTTTAAGTTTGGCGCATCAACCTTTCTTCATTTTTCTTCCAGGTTCTACATTGTATATACAATGTATGTGTGTCATAGTTGTGATGAAAAATCCCTCTTTTTCATTCAATTTTTAATCAACACCATAAAAATATGCCCTTGGAGTACTAGATGCGAGAACGTGTGTACTGTCGAACGAATTTTAAAAAGGAACAACGAACATACATTGTATTAGGACTAGACATGGGAAACAATGACCTGTGAATGGGGCCAACTTTGAAATTTTTTCAAACTGTTTCTCTATGCACTGAAATTTGACATGGATAGACTATTCACATGCCTTAACGATATGGGAGGGTTTCTGGACTCAAATTTGACTCACACACCCACTTTTTCCATCATCAATTCATCATGTAAACCATAAACCCTATTTTTCTTTCAAAGTACACAAATAACTTGACACAAGTTTTAAGTTTGGCGCATTAGCCTTTCTTCATTTTTCTTTCAGGTTCTACATTGTATGTACAATGTATGTGTGTCATAGTTGTGATAAAAAATCCCTCTTTTTCGTTCATTATTTAATCAACACCATAAAAATATTCCCTTGCAGTACTATATGTGAGAACATGTGTACTATCAAATGAATTTTAAAAGGAACAACGAAAATACATTGTACTAGGACTAGACATGGGCAACAATGACCTGTGAATCGGGCCAATGTTGAAATTTTTTCAAACTGTTTCTGTATGCACTGGAATTTGACATGGATAAACTATTCACATTCCTTAATGATATGGGAGGGTTTTGGGACTCAAATTTGACTCACACACCCACTTGTTTCCATCATCAATTCATCATGTAAACCACAAGCCCTATTTTTCTTTCAAAGTACACAATTAACTCGACCCAAGTTTTAAGTTTGGCACACCAACCTTTCTTCATTTTTCTTTCAGGTTCTACATTGTATATACAATGTATGTGTGTCGTAGTTGTGATGAAAAATCCCTCTTTTTCGTTCATTTTTTAATCAACACCATAAAAATATGCCCTTGCAGTACTAAATGCGGGGACATGTGTACTTTCGAACGAATTTTAAAAAGAACAATGAAAAAACATTGTACTAGGACTGAACATGGGCAACAATGATCTATGAATGGGGTAACGTTGAAATTATTTCAAAATGTTTATGTATGCACTGAAATTTGACATGGATAGACTATTCACACGCCTTAACTATATGGAAGGGTTTCTGGACTCAAATTTGACTCACACACCCACTTATTTCCATCACCAATTCATCATAAAAACCAAAAACCCTATTTTTCTTTCAATGTACACAAGTTTTAAGTTTGGTGCATCAACCTTTCTTCATTTTTCTTTCAGGTTCTACATTGTATATAGAATTTGTGTGTGTCATAGTTGTGATGAGAAATCCCTCTTTTTCGTTCATTGTTTAATCAACACCATAAAAATATGCCCTTGCGGTACTAGATGCAAGAACGTGTGTACTGTCGAACGAATTTTAAAATGAACAAGGAAAATACATTGTACTGGGACTAGACATGGGCAACAGTGACCTGTGAATGGGGCCGATGTTGAAATTTTTTCAAACTGTTTCTGTATGCATTGAAATTTGACATGGATAGACTATTCACATGCCTTAAAGATATGGGAGGGTTTTTGGACTCAAATTTGACTCACACACCCACTTGTTTCCATCATCAATTCATCATGTAAACGATAAACCCTATTTTTCTTTCAAAGTACACAAATAGCTTGACACAATTTTTAAGTTTGGCGCATCAGTCTTTCTTCATTTTTCTTTCACGTTCTACTTTGTATATACAATGTATGTGTGTCATAGTTGTGATGAAAAATCCCTCTTTTTCGTTCATTTTTTAATCAACACCATAAAAATATTCCCTTGCAGTACTAGATGCAGTAACGTGTGTACTTCCGAACGAATTTTAAAGGGAACAATGAACATACATTGTACTAGGACTAGACATGGGCAACAATGACCTATGAATGGGGCCGACTTTGAAATTTTTTCAAATTGTTTCTGTATGCACTCAAATTTGACATGGATAGAATATTCACATGCATTAACTATATGGGAGGGTTTCTGGACTCAAATTTGACTCACACACCAACTTGTTTCCATCATAAATTCATCATGTAAACCATAAACCTTAGTTTTGTTTCAAAGTACACAAATAGCTTGACGCAAGTTTTAAGTTTGGCACATCAACCTTTCTTAATTTTTCTTTCATGTTCTACATTGTATATACAATGTATGTCTGTCATAGTTGTGATGAAAAATTCCTGGTTTTCGTTCATTGTTTAATCAACACCATAAAAATATGCCCTTGCAGTACTAGACGTGGGAACTTGTGTACTCAAGGATATTTTCTGGATATTCCACAGTTTGTTCCATTTTTTTTTATCGATTTTTTGAATCCGAATCGAGATTCATCATCAGGACTAATCATCAAATATGAAAGCTTGTTGATCTACTCAATTAATACTTGATATGCACGATTTTTTTCAAAAATTAAACATGTTGGCTATCATAAACGTTAATTTAAGACCTAGACAAAAAAACAAAAACAAAAAATAATAAAAACAAACGATAATAATTAATAATAACCTAAGAATGGATATCATAATGTGTGTACTGTCAAACGAATTTTAAAAGGAACAACGAACATACATTATACTAGGAGTAGATATTGGCAACAATGACCTATGAATGGGGCCAACGTTGAATTTTTTTCAAATTGTTTCTGTATGCATTGAAATTTGACATGGATAGACTATTCACATGCCTTAATGATATGGGTGGGTTTCTAGACTCAAATTTGACTCACACACCCACTTATTTCCATCATCAATTCATCACCAGGAAGGCACCATACATAGCGTGCATGCATGATTCTCTCCTCACTCCACTTGTGATTAGCTAGTTAACTGATGATTACATGGCCAATTAACTAGGACTCGCTGAGAATTCACTCCATAGTCTATCAATGGTTGTTCACATCTCTCTCGATCATTACTATGGCACATTAGTTCAACCATGTAGAGTACATCCCATGCATTTTTCCATTCTCTCATTTGGTTAATACAATTATTTATTATTTCTCTCCATCTCTTCTCTCTCTCTCTCAACTTTGCAAGTTTTGTGTGAATTGTTTCTAGTTAGATTCTCTATCTAGATTTCAACCAAATTAATTCTACACACCCACCCCAAGATAAAAACCTGAATCCTACTCTTCATTCGATTAATAATCATAAAAGAGTCACCAAAAAATTGCAACTAATTAAGGTTCCTTTCCATAACAAATTTTAAAAGAAAAAAAATAGCTTTAAATTCATTGTGGTTATTGTTTCCTTGGCCAAGATTGGTTTTACCAGTGAAGTAATGGGAGTCTAAGAGATATAGTGTGAAACCAAATTTGCAGAAGTGCTCACGTCCCTGACATACACTGTTAAATAATCCCAAGGAAACATCCTTATTAACAACATCATTTATCCTGTGCACCCACTTCACCTTAGGATGAGCCTTATAGGATGGGAGAATGGAAAGCACCTGCCGTGAAACTATAAAGGAAGGAAATTGATCGTCCTAAAAAAACTATTGTTTCTTGCCAACGATATACCCCAAGCTACCAGAAGAGAGAGGAATTTGAACTCTTTTAATTCACTTCTAACAAAGTATCCCCAAAAACACTTTTCCAGGCTATATTTTTCCCATAAGTTCCCCTTGGAAAGCTGTAGCTCAATCTCATTCCATATATGCCTTCTAAATAGACATTTGAGGAAAATATGGGCATTGTTTTCTTCATTTTTCCTATAGAGAATATAAAACCTCGGGCCTACTTTTCTCCTTAGTTGGAGTCTATCCCTAGTTAGGACCCTTTTTTAAGAACTAGAAAAAACAATAGTACACCCTTAGGAGGCACTTTAATGTTCCAGATATTTTGGGACCACCAACTATTCTCTGCTAACCCATGAGACTGAAGTGAAAGGTATTGTAAATTGGCCAAATGACCTCCAAAATTATTATAATACCACATGACTTCATCGTTGACATATTTAATCAGTACATGGGATCTTCTAAGTTTTGAGATATAGAGTTGCCAATTTTTTTTCCAAATACCATCGAGCCCTAGCTCGCGAGCATGAAGCCATCCTTGATTCTAAATAGTCATGCTATGGGGATCACTGATTTTATTAACTGTGCATTTGCCCACTTCCTATAACCGTTGAACTAATTCCTCAGGGAGTAAAATGTTGTCTCCACACCCTACTATCATGTCCATCTGTATTCTAAACTAAGCTTCAAAACCCACCTTCTAAGATAAAAACTGACCAAGAATGGGAAAGGTAAGAGTCAACACTTTCCAGTAATTAGAAACAATGTGGACATTCTTCTGTTTCCTTTGGATCCAGTTCAAGACAGATCCCGAGCGATATATTTTTTAATTAAAATCCTTCTCGATAGACCATCTTGGGTCATAAAAATCCAAAGTAATTTTTCTATTAAAGCCTTGCCAAAAATAATTATATTATTTAATTCCCATCCACCTTGGCTCTTAGGAGTAGCAATTAGCTTCCAATTAACCAAATGTGAGGTCAAATATTCACCACTACCCTTCCAAAGGTAGTTCTAAGGATTTTTCCTAATGTTGTTTATCACACCCTTGGGTATATGTTCTAGAATATTCCAATATACCAGGATAACTTATATAACATAATTGATGAGAACTAGGTGACCACCTTTTGATGTCCACCCAATTGCGCCAGAGATATACTATTTTTAAAATCTTTGATCTTTATGAGATCATCAATATTGGGTAGTAGGTAAGAATCTTTCACATTGATCTTGTTCAATGCTTTTTTAATATATGCATAATATCCATTCTTATTGATCCTTTTTGGGTACAAAGATAACTGGAGTACCACAAGGAGAATTTCTGGGACTAGTCTTACCATCCTTAAGAAAATTTATTGATTGCTTCTTGATCTATAAATTGTTGTGCAATATGAAAAACAATTTGGAAGTGAAGATCTTGGAATTAGATAGATCTTATGTTATTAATGTATTGTGTGTGGAACAATTAGACTTGTAGGTTCTTCAAAAACATCTATATAGGAAGATATGTTATCCTAATTATCTGAAGGAAGGATATTCCCTATGTTGTATTCTTTGGCTTGTTGGAAAACAACATGTACTACTAAGAGCTTATGGAGATTTCCCAGTTTTATTGTTTGCTTACCATAAACTAAAGGATTGTTGGGTGATGAGAAATAGAGGTGAGTTTGTATACTTTACCAATCTAAGTTTGTTTCTTCCACATGGAACTTAATAGTTTGCATATTAAATACCTCAATTGTCTCATGTCATATCTTGAAGTATATTAACTCTAAATTTTTTCAAGTATATTAATAATTATCTAGAATAAGTAATGTTGGTCGAGTCATTGCACAAAGTGTTTTGTAAGTAGAGCTTGTTGGACATGGTACATGCTCAAAGAAAAAATTCCAATTGACCATGAATGTGAATTTGAGCAAAAAATGGTTTACAAAGATGAATTGATTATGGTAATACCCATGAAATTTTTCTTGCATGGCTATATCTTGCAATGCCTAACAATCATTGAGAATACATGGCTCTAGTGTGTCTATAAATTGAGCATGCACACCACTCACATAATGGAAAATGAAATTCTATCAAGGGATAAATAATTTGGCATCATAAGCCACCCACTCTCTAAGTCTATGAGGACTCAAGTCACCAATTTATGAGGAGGAACCATAACATAGATACTTATAGGGGGATGCTGGCTAAACAAATAGGGATTGTGGGAACTTTCTTCATCCTTAAAAGAAATGATCCTCTTTGGTTTCCTAAACTCATTTCCATCAAGTGTGTGAAGAATGAGCTTTCAACCATTAATGGCATCAATGACAACACTTTGAGGAAATGTGCATTATCTTTTAACATATGTGCAATGTGGCCTCATCTCTGCCCCACAAAATAAGTAAAATAACGTTAAAAGTAGTGGTATTTCACTTGTGCTGAAAACAACTCCCACTTATTATACACCTCTCAAGTCATTTTTCAAAGTCGGACTAGAGTCAAGATCAATAGGGTCTTCTTTCCCCTCTAATTCTTCCAAGCTCATTCCCTTGGCTGTGGTTTCTCTAGATAGTAGCTTGGGACAGTGTGAATCTCGTTAATTAATTCATGCACGTTACTAATTAGATGACACAAATGCATCTGACTACCTTAAGAGAGTCATATTTACTCCCACCGTTTACCCGCGCTTGGTTGAATTTATTCACTTTAAAATGTAGAGCACTGGGCATAAATCACATTGTGTTAGCATCCGCAAGGACCATCACAATGCTTTGTTTTAATTAACTAGTCGGATTGCCCTTGTCCGTACCAGTTTTGACAAGGTTAATTAATATATATATATATATATATATATATATTAAAAACAAAAAATAATAAAACATAAAAAAAAAACCAAAAACCTAAAAACAATACAAATGAAAAACCCTACCCGCACCCATTCATTACAAAGAAAATTTATAATGATCACCTGCCCACACCCGTGCCTGATCTAGTAGTTGAGCATAACCCTTGCATCGACAAACAAAGGAAAAGGATCAACAAAACCCATAGCCTTAAGTTATATCACCCTAATTCGACAGGTTCAGAGAGAGAAGCCCTGTCCGACAGAGGCAGAGGAGAAAATTAGGAGCCCTGTCTGGCCATCGACAGAGGTAGAGGAGCATAGGATCCCTATTCATCCATCGATAGAGGCATAGGTAGAGGCGCAAATGATCCCTATCTAGCCATCGACAAAGGTAGAGGAGAAAAGGATCCTTATCCTTTCATCGACAGAGGCAGAGGCAGAGGAGCCCTATCCGGCCAAACCCGTGGAGATGCCGCAGAAATTGGTAATGTCTCTCCTCTTGCTGCTAAAAATGGTTGAAACATTGCAAACTAAGAGGGATTTTTTTTTTAAACTATGAATAACCAGGCCAAAGGTAGCTGGTAAATCAATGGAGGTTGCATTCGTTGTTATGTTTCTTCCATTGTTCCATACAATTTCCCTAAGCTTGAGTTTTGCTTAATGTTTTTCTTAGCGTCTTCGCCAATCTGTCACAGACCATGAAGACCTATTGTAACAAGTATAGTTCATCAATTTATCAAATATCATAGTGCTAATCAACTTATTACAGGTGGCAGGGTTGTAAAATTTCATGTCTTATTTTATTTTTATCCATGGAGAAAACTTAAATTAAAAAATGGTATATAGTCCATTCAATCCCCCTCTACCAATATCAACACTAAAATCTACACAATTCATATGATTTTATTATTTTTAAGATAACAAAAAACATGAAATTCTAGCCAAACTTAGGAAAATTTTTGTTGCATTTTCTACACGAATGGATTAATCATGTTACAAGATTACTATAGTCCTTGCTTAAGGAAACTATACTTATTTAGAATAGAAAGGATCATAGCAAGAAAAGGGGAATCATAGATACCAATGAAATGTAGCCCTGTAAACTAGTGGTGTATGCCATGAAACCTTAGATTGGGGAGAGGATTAACTTGTCCTTGGCATCCAATCACCCTTTTTCTCTCTCATGCATGATCAAGCATTTGGGTAGAACCACATCCTCCCTTCATGAGTATCATGCATTATGATTATTCGAAATCTCCCTTCATTGACCTACCTATCATAACCTCATGATTGGAATATCTCTGGTTGGATGAATTGAAAGAAAGCAAGTAAGAGAGGTAAATGCAATGATGCTTCACTAGTCTACAATATATACATGAAGTGAAAAGAAAAAAAAGAATGAACATGTAGTATTTTTGATGAATGATCTCACTTAGTTGAAATCACCTCATGTAGTATTGATGTTTGAATCCTTCTCAAATTTATAAAATGAATGCATGCAAGGTTGAGACAATGATTTGGACCCGTCCTTATCCATGCCATGATACAAAAATGCATAGAATTAAGAACCATCTCTAAACATTACACCGTTAATTCCTCTAACTCTGCATTTCCTTCACTATGATTTACCAAAATGATGAAAACCTTTGAAAGGCATGAAGAGTACATGAAATTTATCAAAAAATTGGACCCCATAAAACAACTACTCCAAAGTTTAGTTATTTTGCATCTAGAGAAGATGAAAGAAGAAACCCACCACATGACATAGCATTAACACCCACCTACACAATGTCAACTTCTACACCAATGTTAACTTAATCTAAGTGGAGGGTTGTGAAATTTCATGCCTTGTTCCATTTTTTTTTTATCTCTAGAAGAAACCTTAGAAGAGAACGGTTATATAGTTTAATCAAGCCCCCTCAAAGAAGAACACTAAAAACTACACAATTCGTACAACTCAAGAAAAAAATAATATGGCGGAAAATACAAAATTCTATGACTTTACCATAACTTAAATATTTTTTTGTTACATGTTCTATACATATGAATTATTCACATGAGGTGATTACTATAGTCCTTGCTTTGCAAGGACTAAAAATAGGAGAGGATGTATTTGAATCATGTTTTCTTAAAAATAGGAGAGGATGGATTTTTGAATCGTGTTTTCTTTTGGTCCAATGAAGGTTATTGAGTACTTAGATATTAACAACAATGTTTTTCATTGCAATGAATTGTAGAACCTTCTCAAGCTAGAGGCAAGGGGGGCATGAATAGGAACCTAGATCATGTAAATGAATGTTGTATCTTACTTTGCTTGCAATCACTCTAGTTCTTTGAACTACAATTGGGTCAATTGTATTTGATATGAATACAATAAGTTTATAAAGGTTAATTAAGACACTAATATAGACACATGAATCAAACAATTGGAGAAAAAACAATAATTTAGGCTAGTACTTGAATTTGAACATCTCAACAACAACTTGAATGATGATTGCATCCATTCTACACATCCTACAAACTTATTGTATATTTGAGGGAAATATCATTAGAAGCCTTATCACACAGTCTAGACATCCTACCCATATCTTTCTCCTCTATTATCACCTTGATATTATTAGGGTAACACCTACTCTCCTTGTTTTCTTCCTCCCTTCCATTTTTCTAGTCCCAAAATCATAGCCTACCGTACCTTTATTATTCATGTCTCTTCTTTACCTTATCCTTAAGATGCCTAGGGAAAGGTTTTCCTCTCTTCCTTTTCTTATAGTTTCCCTTATTGACCACCTATTTCCCCGATCTGTTCATCTTTGATTGTCTCCCTTTAGTTCATTGTCTTGAGTAGGGATAAATTCAAGATGAAATTCCTTAGTTGAGACTAGTCACCACTCCATTGCTATCTTCCTTAAGAGGTTATATTTGGCAGTTGCATCCTGTAGCCTATAGCTATAAGGTCACCTTCATTTCCATGAAATTTCCTTCCTCTCAACACTCTCCTCCTAACTTCGATGGTGCTTAATTAATGTTGTTTCCTTATGTTTCTTTGCCATCCCCATGCTAACATATTCACCTCATGCCTTCAACGGTGCCTTTCGAGAATCAATGGCACATTCCCTCACTAATGTCACCTTACAATTAATATTAGTGCCTTCAATGGTTCCTTTCCAAAATATTGATAATATCACCTCACCATCATCAATGCCTTTGATGGTTCCTTTTAACATCATCACTTCATGTCTTCATTCATGTCACCTCACGATAATTCCTCCTCTAATGCCCTCACTTGTTGTAGGCTAGCATTTCCAAATTTCACCCTCCCTCATAATAGTTTTTTCCTCTCACCTCTCTTTTCTTCACTAGTTCAACCCTACTGTGGTATCCTCTCACCTCTTGTCTCCTCCCTCTTTCACCTTTGCTTGAATGTTGTGCTCTCATGGTAATTGTTGTCACTATCCCTTCCCTACTTAAGGAAATCTGTTAACCTTTGTTTTGTAGGAACATAGATTTCCCGGGTACTAAGATCACCATGTTTACACCTCTTTTGTCTTGGAAAGGTTAAGAATTTCCAGAGAACATAAAAATTTGAAATCCTTATGTGACATTCCTCTTATGAAACAAGGATTTGTATCATTTTTTCTTTATTACATTGTTATTTTCAATTTTGTCTAGGTGTACTAAGTGAACTATGACATTTGCATGGTATTTTTAAAATTTGGGTCATTTTGCTTCCATTTATCTGGATAATTAGCTCATACTTTTTTTCATTAGCAGTGCACACATAGTAATCTATCAATAAATTATTTCTTTGCTGAAAACCTCTTGCTCCTTCCCATAGTTAGTTTTCATCGAAGTTGAAATTATTGCATTTCATTTTCCTCTTGCATGGTTTAAAGAGTCGAGTCAAAACACTATCAGTTTCACGACCACTCATTTGAGTAACAACAACCTAAAATCAGGCACTAATTAAGATTTATCTAAAAACGTTTCTAGGGCTCTTCAAACCCATCTTAGCTGAGGTGTAGAGCTTTGGAATATGATTGTGAGAATAACTTTCCAAAGCTTCTAAACAAACATAAATATTTTAGTTAGGGAGTGAAATCCAGTTGCTATATCACTAAATTTGGGAAGCCCTTCTAACACAAGGGTAGAGAACGAGGTCAAATCGGGGCCAACAGAGTAATCAGCCCTGCTTTGTTGGTCTTGGTGTCGACTATCGATTGCCCCCCCTCTGCTTTGGTATAGTAGGTGGTACCATAGAGGCCATAATATTTTATACTTCCTACCCAAAGTGACAGCACAGGGAAGGTGGTGTTGTACCTGAGATCGACGTTGGCTAGACTCACTCGGACTCCTTGGAGGGTTTCCCATTGCTCGATGAGGTAAATTGCACTAGGGAGTTAGTTCATTAAACAGGTTGTCAACGTAACTTTCCCACCCGCTGAAACTCATCCCCTTCACACATCGATCCTGCGATGTTGGATTCCATCACCAACTAGTGCTTCTTTGTGAGAAGGTTTGTTTACATGCTTGACTCCTATATTAATTAGTGTGTGGTGTTTTTTCTCCTTAGTTGGCCTTAGGATTGAGTCTGTGTCTAATGACATTAGTTCCAGGGTAATTCCTCATTTTATCAATACAAAATATGGATACCATTAAAATAAAAGGGAATAAATAGGTAACAAATAGTTCATAGCTAATTTACGTCTTATAATTAGGAAGAGTTTGTCAAAGTAAGTAGAATGTTAAGGGAATGTTGGACACCTTAATCCAAGCATACAAATGTTCAATTAGATTTCAAAATGCAACTTCAGTTTTCAATGGTTTGACCAAAACTCGTAAAATTATATCTTGAAACTCATGAGATATCCACCATTAGAATATCCAATTCCATCGCTCAATTCTTGATGATACCTACCCGCTAAGAATATTATAAATATTCACATCCAATCCACTTCAATACTATGAGGAACTATTTAACCATGTTCAACAACACACAAAATGCAATGAATATTCATATTTGCAAAAGAAAGGTTCCACCCTTAACTGTTGGTATAAAGTTCCATGGGAGTTTCATGCTACATATACCATGTTCATTGACAAGCATGATCATAAAAAATACAACCCTACTAAAAATGATGATAGATTAAACATAAAAAACTATGATATATTTACTTCCAACATGTTCTCTCTCATCATGTTGTGCAAAAGTACATTTCCAAGTATGAAACTAAAGAAAATGAAAAATCAGAAAGTTATCACCATATGCTAACCAAAATCTCCCAAGTTGCGGCTACACAGGACCCTGTTGTAATTGCAATTCAAAATTTCTTTATGAAAACTATTGTTGAACATGATTTAGGATCATAAGAAACATGCCATATGATAAAAAAACTTCCCTTAACAATTTGTAGTCAATAATTTCTTTCCTTGAATGTGATTCAAAATATTTTAGGCATGTCCCACTTGATGCAAGTGACACTCTTTCAACACCAAGACTCAATGACACATACATGAAATGACCTATTTCTCTAGAGACATTGCCACTTATTGATGTTGCAAGAACTTGGTCCTTTGATGCTCTTCAAACAAAGGAAAAGTGGAAAAAAAGGGAGCACACCATGATTGTCCATGTTTTTCATCAATACTTTACAATTCCTTCTATAGATTCAGATTGTTATAGCCTCGAGGGTTAGCTCAAGCAAACTTGAGCCAGATGTGAGATATCTCCTCCAAACTAACTTGTCCAAACAAGATTTGTGTATAGATTATGAACTTGGATCCTTTTGAACGGGTAACATACAAATACTTCCCTTAGACCAAAGATAAATGAATACATGGAAAAGGCAAAAGAAACCCCAAAGGTTTCTTATGAAATAAGTTCCCTTAGGAGGAAAGGTCGTCAATTTGAGGTGAATGCATTCATATATAAGGCTATAGGATTATGGTCATCATATAATATTCTATGGAAGTTGAAAGAGGCCATTGGGAAGCCAAAGGGGTGGTTTGATTAAAAGAGAACATTTCCTTCAAGTGAGGACATTAAAAGAGAACATTTCCTTCGAGTGAGGACATTTTATCATAATATTCTCAAATAGGATTAAAAGAGAGTTTTTTTATATAGACCAATATTATCTGAAATAATATGACCTATAATGAAACATTGGATGTCACCTTCAACTCAATGCAAGTTGCCTCCAATGATTCAGTTTGGCTTAAATTCCAATTTTCACCTCTAGAATTGTGTGAAGAAGATTTGTAAGCCAATATGAGAGAAATGCGTCAAGTGTATCAAAGCTCCATCATATCCCATGAAGGAATGATAACCATTGGAATAGTGCTAGCAAATAAACCTCATTCGAACACTAATATGCATCTTTTGTAATCCAATAATAGAGGATAGCATAATTCCTTAGAAAATAATCTTGATATAAGGCATGGACCAAAATCAACAATAAAGCTCAGCATGAACTTAGAATGGAAACACAATACCTAAGGATCTAAGATGACATATATAAAGAAGGTTAAATGAAAAATAACACCTAAACCACGAGGCCATCCTATAACAAGGGTATTTTAATAAAGATTTACTTATATAGATACACCCAATATTTGGTGCACTTTTAAATATTAGTCATATGTGACTTCTAAAAATTTGTGACATGTTCATCTAAGAATAGAGGAATTTTGTCCAACTTCCAATCCCTCTCTTACTATAAAATTATCACTCTAAATTGATAATTCAAACCGCACTACGAAAAAGAAGAGGACATATTCTCATTAGAGGAAAAGACATAGTCCCTTCAAGATGAAATATTCAAGTTGATTCCCCACTCCTAGGTTCAAATCCCTCAAAGGCATGTTTAGCTACTTGTTGGTTTTCTTTCCCATGAGATACAACTACATCAAATGGTTGGGCCAAGTGCAATTCCTTAGCAACTTTAGCAAAATAGATAACCCCCACCTGCAACTTCTTAGAAGAAGGGTTTTTCCTCGAGTGTTTTATGCCATCTATGTTTCATTGTAATTCTCCTAGATTGGAGAAAAGAAAGCTTGTCACATTGTCTTTAGAGGATGCATTTATTATGGATATTTAATAAGGTATTCCCTTTTAGTACACTTTTATATTTGATTTCTATTGAGTGAGTCAATAGGATCTTGGTTAAATGGTAAATCAAGGGTGTTTCAT
>SNQJ01S0035991.1:76801-99592 GCA_010110895.2 Picea sitchensis | reverse complement strand
GTTCACATGCCTCTTCGAGGGGGCAACCTCCAATCGAGCAACGCTCTGTTACAATAATCTCCAAGCTAGGGTTTTCATACCCTCGACCCTTATTTATACTAAATATGTCTATTAAGAGAAGCATCTATAAGAAGATCCTTCTAGAAGCGGAAGCTTCTATTAGGTCTTCTTACATCCGCCTTATTCTATTTTATTGAAAGGCCTTATTAATACTGACCTTTATTACATTCAAATACATTGATCTACCTATGTGCGGGTTAGGACCTTAACAAATATCCTCCCCAAACTTGGTCCTTGCACTTTGTATAACAAAATAACAAGGACAATACTAGTAGCAAAATTGTTTAACAAATGTTCAACTATTTATACTTGGCTACTTGAAAGAAGTCACCTCAAATAAAATATTTTTAAAGGGATGATTTCAAATCATAGGCCAATCAATGTAAAGAGAAAGGAGGAATCCCCTCCAACAAATGACCTCTTTAAGTTTGAAAAAATGTGGATATCACATCCAAATATCAATGAAATTGTTAAGTAATGGTGGACAGAAGGGCATCCAAGGCAAGGATCCAAGATTTTTACCCTAACAAAAAATTAAAACTTCAATTTTTTAAAATGCATGATAAATTTAATTATGAATCAAGATGCATGTACACCAATATTATTACATCTCAAAGCCAAAAAACACCCATACATAAGTTGTTCCCTATATAAGCATATATGCTTTTGCCCCAACTTGAAGGTTGTCTACATCTTTTCTAGAAATGGCCTTCCTGAATGATTTCTAAATAACTAATTCTGATCTAAATATATCAATTTCTTCCAAATATTGCATTAGAATACCATATAAAAGAGTCTTTTTGTGTTGTATTCATTGGTAGGTGACAAACCAACAAGTGGTCAATCAATGGAATTAGTGGATATGTAATCTGTAGATTGCAAGTAGATCCTTATTTCTTCTACTCTCTACATGCATTTTGGAACATGTCTACAAAATATAATGGTTTCTAGTATTGTGGGTTAATAGAGGCATTGTATCCCTCATGAAGTTCTATGTGGCTATTTTGTGGTTCTTGAATATTACTTGTGACAAGGTGAATCACGGGAAGTATGTTTGTAAGTTCAATAGGAAAATAAGAAATTGTGGTTAGGTTAGTTGGACATCCTTATAATAAGAATTATGTTCTAACTTATACTTCAAACTTGCCATAACATAATATCTACTAACAAAAGAATCATAATATATTTGGTAAGAGTTTTTCCTTCTCACAAGCAAGATGTCCAAGTCCTCATTTTACCACTTGTGTGGGTTACTTGCATTATTGGATTCACTCATTCTATGGGAATTTCCTCAACTTGAGTAAGCATATCTAGTACAAATGGTCGTTCTTCATGGTCCATTTTGTTCCATATGCAAAGGTGATGACATTTTTCTCTGCAATGCATCTACAACAAACATAGTTTTAATGCAAAGTTTTGTTTGAATCCCTGGAATTAGGGATGGTACCCCTAATTCTTGGCCATATTCTTTCGATGTTCTACTAACAACACATGATTGATAGTCTGTACCATCTCCATAAAATACCAAATATCATGGTCTTCCAACATAATCTATGCTTAACACTTCCATGGGATGAAGTTAGAGGGAAATTTAAAATTTGTATTCATATCTAAGACTAAATGTAGTCATACCATTGCTCCTGGAACAACCTGCTAAACAAAATATGTCAGCAACCCAAAATAAACCTATCACAAGACCACAATGATATTATCAAGAACACATCTTTAACATCTCATCCCTAAAACCTCTCAATATCTCCCTATCAAAGGTAGTATCCCTACTATACATACACAAATTCCCAGAATGTTTCATTAAATGCACTCGAATACCATAAAACAGTTGACCATGTTGAGAAGATTTTTCACTCTAGAAACTAACCTAAAACTATAGATCACTAAAGTTGAAACACTTATCAAAATTTATGTTATAGATTACTTTAACCTACAAACACATGCCATCGATAATTAAAACAACAAACATTGTAATATAAAGACCGAAAACATCATCATTGATTTTATATTAAATCTGAAATAGAAAGCTAAAGCTATAGCTCAAAACTCAACTCTTGGACCATAAAGTGGTTTTCCTTAATTCCCCTTTATAAACTAGTAATAATAGAGGTACAATGAATATAAATGCATGGAAATGTTTTTTGTAGTGTGAAATCTAACCATAGTGCATATTGCTTGCATGGATAAGCGAGTCGAATTAAGGTGAACCCACCTAGAGATTCATACCCTTCACTAAGTTGGGAATCAACATGCATGAGTGCCCCTACTAATTTAGGTAACTGCACCCTCTAATTGTGCATCCAAAACTAAAGATATAAAAAAATTATTTAGAACTTTGAATATAGAAAAAAAAAAAGTTCAAAAATTGGAACTAGGATGAGAATGGACTACTCACTAACAACACGTGCATATACGACTGAAGGTACAACAAAACAACTACCTGCCAGATATTTCTTCCTCGAGTGAGGGAAGCTTAGGAAAAATAGAGGGAAATGTGACTGCATCTAGTAGATATGATATGCAAACAAGGACTAGAGGTGAAAAAGTCAGAAGAAAATTCCGTAGACGCATGTAATTTTTTCTTGCCAAAGGAGGATCATAATCTTATGATGACGAGAGAATATGAGACATAGAGGTGCCACTCATGTATAAGCATCTGGTGAAACAATGAGTACCTAAGGAACTGCCTCCGTTAGACACTGACTTCATTGTCAACAATAGGACACCATCCTCCCTGCATGATCTGGGGATATTTTCCATGGCTGGAATAACCGTAAAATACAGTACAGTGACTGAATTGATGGACTATGTCAAGTTGTGTTACAATTATAACGATTAGATGCGGTTGGTCCGGTACATGCGAAGTATGCAGAGATATGCACTCGCCGCAAATTATATATAGCTAATAAACAATGATAAAAATAAGGGAGCGACTATCTATATTGATGGAAGGCCAAAAGCTTCCAACAATATCGCAGAGTTTATAAACAACACACAACTCGGGACAACAAACAAACAACTGAATTGCATATATGAGGGACGCGAAGAGAATCGGGTAGTCCTGTGTGCAATAAAAAATATAGCTCCCGATGAAGAGTTATTAGTGGATTACCATTTGAATCGAATAAAAACATCGACGAATAGTGTGCGGGTACTTATGCAACACCTCTTTAAGCAACCTCTACTTATTGCATTGAATTTTTTTATTTATTTTTATCTTTAACAATGTTTTAAACATTTCACGATCCCAATTTTATAATAATGTGGGAGGTTGATCATTGAGGTTGATTTTATTTGGGTGGAAATCAGTTTTTTTGTTATCGTTAACATTTTTTTAAATATTTGGGGGTTCTAATTATATTATAATGTGGTAGGATGATCGTGGAAAAGGGCCAGCTGCAGAATATGTAAATGATTATCAAATTTGACTTTCATTTTGCATGAATTTTATTATTTGTTTATATAATTTTATTTGTGTGACGATTAATTATTTCATTTGTTTATATAACTGAAATAACATTGATTTTGTTGAAATTATATGTAGTCGACATGCCATGTTGATCATGATTCCACTGATGAGAAGAGGTTGTATTCATCCTCTGATCTGATGGTATTAATAAAAAAAGATCATTAAAGAAAACAAGGAACTTGCTAGCTTGTTAGACCATCCATATCAAACTCTTGACGTCCTAGAAATGATCAATCTCCTTATGTCACAACTTAACACATATAAGGTAATAACCATAATTTAAAGTGTTTTTTTAATGTGCTCATATGTTCAATTATGGAAGTCTGTTTTTTAAATTTTACATCATCTCACGAAAAAACATTTGTTTTTTATAAAGAGATTTTTGGAGCATGTTCAGCCCGGTGTTGGTAGTAGTGGCACTGCAGATACGCCACAGAGTCCTGACGCGATTTTTCATACAATTTCTAGAGTATTGTTTACTTCTCCATATTCCACACCTAATTTATATAGGAGCCATGACACGCACCGCCAGACATCCACACAACGATCATGATCTAGAGGTGGTGAAAAAGATGAGGCTGATGATGTGGTTGACATGGTTTCATTTCCTGGAGCTAGATGTGTGACCAACACGGGGACCCTTCCGTGCACATTTTTGGTCGACGATAACAAACTTCCATTAAAACAAATAAGATTCCCAGGTAGGTTTTCATATTTTAACTGTTTCATGTTGTCCATCTCATACACAAATCATCTAGATTATTATTTTTAAATTAATTATCATATCATTTTTTGTGTAGGAAACGATCATTTTTATAGGCACCAAGAGAGAAAGAACTTGTTGATTTTTGGGGCATCCTTACGCATGAGGTGGAATTTCCAAAATTCCAACCTCAAAAAAGAACTTATGGATTATCTCGAAGGTCTCTTTGGAGTAGACACGTTTAATAAAAAAACAACCACCTCTGCAGCGGGAGAATATTTAAAATGTACGCGGGATGTTTATAGACAAAGCTTGGCAGGAAAACCTAGGTATGAACGTTCTCTCTTGATTCCAGAGAGGGAGTGGAAGGTGATCATTGATGATGCAAAAGAAAAGATATTGAAAAAAATAGGAGAAAAAATAACTCGTACCCCAAGGTAAATTACAATATTTTGATTTCAATACATATAATTTTCTTTAGATCTAAATAAAAGTGTGGTATATAACATACTTGATAATTTTGATGATAGATTGTCTGACACTTAGAAGGAAACGAAAGAAAGGATTTCCAAACATGGCCAAAACAAGCTAGGCCAAGGCGGCTACTCGAGGTTACAATCACGAATCGTAAGTACCCAAACATATTAAGAATATTATTTGCATCTCCTTACAACTTTCAGGTAATTGTAGCCAAAAACATTAAAAAAACATGCTCTTATGAATTGTAGGGCGATGAATTCGGAATTGAAACCATGGAGGAAGACCTTCAACTTGGTTACAAGTGCGACTATAAATACGTGGCTGATCGTAGGAAAAGCATGGGGCAGACCCCAAGATCTAGTTTGCAGGATGAGGTAAATAAAAATCAATCCACATTAACCTTTCGTTACTTATAAAATATGTAAATGTTTGATATCGTCTATAACTTTAATGTGTTACTTTGTTTTAATCAGGGGAGAAACACTATCAATGAAACCATTAGTATTGACAACAAAGCGTTGATAGTGCAATGTGACCAGAAGATCATGGTGCTCCCCAGCAGCCCTATCCCAGTGGGGTGCATCCCCAAGATGTTCCTGTGAATGAGGTCCACGATGGTAAAATGGTTGTATATTAATCATATACTTAATAATTTCGTACTTATAATTTTTGTACTTCTAATTTTTATTACTTATACATTTACGGTTTTGTCCTTATAAATTTTGTCATTTCAATGACATAGAATTTTGTAGTTGAGCCTGCTCGACCTGAAGATCGGGAGAACAGAGCAACCATTCCAATGGTGCTAACTAGTGGACCAAGTAAATAATTACATTGTAGAGGTTTTTTTTTAATATTAATGAACTACTTCAATGATATTTAAAAATTGGCCATATAAATTTAATATTTTTTGTTTTTGTAGGTGATGGCCCCTCACAACAGCCTCCACGTCATGGGTACGAGACTAGGTGTGCTCAACGTGAAAGGACTGAAGAAACATTAGCTGCTGAAGAGCACCTAGTAAACGAAGACATTGAGATGGATGAATTACTTCAGAACTGGAAAACACAAAAGAAGACTAAAAGAAATTGATGATGTATAATAATTTAATAAGAAAAATAGATCTACATTATATAGGTAATATATTTGTAACATATTTTGAATGATATATATCATTTATAAAAACTCTTTTTTATGGCATATGCCTTTGAATGATAAACCTCATTTATATGCATATTTTTTAGTAGAATATAGATTGGTTATTGGGGAATTGAGAGTGATGTGACGGGAGGGGAGAGGCCATAGGAGCTTCCACCTTCACATGGTTGGCCTTGTTCATTAGAGAAAAATTTATTGGAGTCATTTATTCTTGGAGCAAACCTCTCTCGATCCAACAGAGCAACAACATAGTTAATGTTGACTTCGTTGTTGCTCCTTTAGATCGAGGTAGGTTTGCTCCAAGATCAAACGACTCCAATAAATTATTCTCAAAACCAAGAGGAGCTTATTTAGGATGTCACATCTGATATCTGTGTGTGTGTGTGTGTGTGTGTCACTATTTAATCTCCTCTCATATGGATTTTACAAAAAAGAATATCAATGGTGTTTAGTATTTGCAATCTTGTTGATTTTGATTTCTATTAAGATTTATTGACATGTCTTAAAAGTATTTTTTGGTTTTTACTAAAAACTGAATACAATTCTGTTTTTATTTACTACAGTATGCAGTTCGCGCATTTGCAGATGCTCTATATGTTGTATCAATGCAATGTTTCACATTAGAATATCAAAGATCAGGTATGTCTTGTCCTTTTTTTTTATGACTTCTTAAGGTTCCTTTTGTTTATTTATTTTTACATTACCATCATTTGTGGGCCACTACGGGGCCAATCATTCTATCTAATGAACCACACCCAAGTATGTAGCATATACAATTCCCTTTAGTTCATCATATCATATGATTCACACAGCTAATGTAATACTTAAACTTGGTTTTTTGTGGTTGTGTATAAGTAATCCCCTGGATATCATAGTATAAGCATAACCATAATTATCTAGTAGAGTATTTGAAATGAATGAGATATAGATACCACTTCCGAGTAGAAGAACATGATAGCTCGATGACTGGTAAGGAATAAGAGAAGCACATGGAATCTGTACTAGTAACTACATTGTATCACCTTAGAGTACTAGTATATCGAGTGTAATTGATTATGGAATATGTACTATTACTGTTTACATAACGTGTTTTTAATGTGCATTGGCATATGCATATACAATTTTCATGGCTCTAGTTTCCACTTTGCCAAGTTTCTTTTTCCTTGGTGCTATCAATTTTCTCTTATTTTTCTCAAACATTGATTGTTTGACATCCTTTAGTTGAATTGAAATATTCATTGAAGTTGTGTTTATGTCTAATTTTGATCTCTATTTACAAGTGTCGTATGCTTTTCATTGTAATAGGTTAGCCTCATAATTGACCATATAAAAAATATTTGCAAAAACAATACACGTAAAAGAACATTGCCAAAAAAAATGTAATAGCAAGAAGAAAATAAAAGTAATAGAAAATTTGAATAGACTACTATAATTGTGTTTGATCCCCTCAACTCCATTCTTAAATAAACAATTTTCAATGGCTTGACATTTGTGCCTTCTCCAAATATTTCAAAAACCTGATATGCTTGTTTCAATTATTTTTCCTTGCTATCATGTAGATATATTTTTCTTTGACCTTCATTACACTTTAGTGCTACTTCCATAGTGGTTTTCATATTTAGTGTTATGGACTCAAACTAGACAAGCATACAATTTAAGAAACACACACTTTTGCATGAATCAAGTACTTTTGCAATGGAATTAGATGGAGCCCTCTCACAAGACTTTATTAATCCATGCCAAAGCAGGGAATATAACAATTGATTGCAAGTCAAAATCATTTTGACTTTTGTAAATTTACAAAAAAATTAACAATGTTTTATAATGTTTTTCAATAAATACTTATTAATGATAATTTTGTATATAAATAAAAATATTTTTTTTATTTTGAAATATTCAAAATTCTATTTTTGATTGGTCAAAAAATCTGAAGTGACTAATTTCCCCTAGTTGGAGGTGACAATTAACCACAAAAATAAAATAATAAAATAATTTCTTTTTAATAAATCCACAAATAACCACGTATTAATTAAAAGTACAAATAATGGTTGATGTTACCATCATTCTATCATTCAAAGTAACATGTAGTAAATGTAAGAATACACTTTGGATTTTGTGACTTTGTTTCATCTCCCAATGAGTTGATGCGTGCACTTTTTCCACTGTCCAAGTGTACACACTCGATCACGTCAACCACAACGTTTAGCCTCGGGTTTTGTTTTGCATGCTTAAACAATGGAAATTCTTGTACTTTGTTTTGCATTGATAAACAACACCGGCTCTCTTGTACATTAATAAGTATACCAATATCAACAGGTTATCTTGTCACTAATTCCAACCTACCCATTATCTATTACAATATGTTGAGGACAACAAAGAATTTGTGTGGAAGGGAGGTAAATGTTATTAATATTTCTCTCGGTGAGGTGAATCTTGTAGAATTTCAAAGAATACTCCGAGAGAGGGTTTAAATGAAGAAAAAACATGTTTCTCTTTAGTGGGTTTAGCCTTTCGAATAGTCTCTTCTTGAATATTTGGTAAGCTTATGCCTCTTTCATTGAAATTAGAGGCTTCCTCAAATTTTTCTTTTTACAAGTTGAAATTGCAGTTTTCTTCTTTTTTTTTCTCTATTTTATCCTCGACAATCGGGCACTATATCTCTTTGTCTATGGAAAATAATGCGAGTTCCATTTGAAATTTGTGAATGTTTAATGGATATTCCCTTCAGAACAATGCTTTATCAGTTCACTGTTCATAATTTGGTAAATATTATGCGAAGATCTAGTAAATATTATGTGAAAGATTTCGAATGTTGTTGAAACTTATATTTTTTGACTTTTTATTGCTTATTTTGTGAAACATTTGTTTTCTGCTTAAAAATTGCTAGGATTTTATATAGGTTATATATTGTAGAAACCTTGAAATTATTAAATCTTCAAAAACTACTCACAAATATTCTTTTATCTTTCTAGGACTAGTATTTTCCTGGAACCTATTTCTGGTTTCATTTTTTACTTTCAAATTATTTCTTGTTCATTCTACTATAGTTTTTGAGAGAAAAATCCTCTTGAATATGAAAGTTTCAACTTCTTTCTTGTTCATTCTACTATATGTTTTGAGAGCAGACTCCTCTTAAATATGGAAGTTTGTTTTGTGACGTTTTGTTTACTGCGTAGAGCTTGGGATGTCTATGATTCAATTTCAATAATCATTATCAAGGGCATGTTTAGAATTCATTTAGAAAAACTAATCACACGTGTCCAAATTCAAGGAGTGTCTTATAATTTTGTTGTCTTGGTGATAACATAGATGATCTCTCAATTTCGTTTGAAGAACAAATAGTAAACGATGATTTAGATGTAAGCATTACTTCTAGCCATTCAATTCCATTGTTTGTGATCATTATGCATAACTAGCAACATTGAAGATACAACAACATGAGTGCTTACAATTGCCTCATTTCCAAAGAGTTACAATGAGATTTTACACATACAAGATGTTGTCTTATGCTCTAATTTTTACTGCATTTAGATAACCATAGCAGGCTACAATAATTACAATGTTTTAAGTACAAAATTTAGAATGACACGAAGAGAACATACAAATAAAGTTGAGATATATCCACTAGTCTAACTACATGCACACATGAATACAACCAAGATCACAAAAATCAACGAGGCTGGAGAGTTAGAGTTTGACTTGGACTCAATAAAAACTTGGGAGAGACTTGGCATAAATTACTGAGAATCTGTGTAGAATGACAATTTTTTTGTTTGCGTTATATAAAGGGGGCCTGATCCATAAAGGAATAATAGATCGACTGAGTATGATTGGAGGACCTACACTAAAGAAATGCTTAGCTTTGAAGTCTTGTCTAAGTACAGGTGTGCACATGATAATTGTACTTTTGATGTGTGCCAGGAGTGGTAGGTCGAGTCGTATTGTGTTCACGTGCAGACCCAACAATATGAGTGAGGTGCACTTGTTTATATCCCCATGCAAACTGGATTTATCCACAGGAATGAGTAGGGTACATATAATTGGTCATAGTCGTGTGTACTCGAATGTTGATGCGCACACTTGTAGTAGTGCAGGGGCACCAATGGAGATAGAAAAGTCAACACAAATACTGCAAGCAAGATCAATCATCATAATTGGTTTTAATTCCTCTATCTCTTCATCTTCCTGATGTGTAAAGTTTAAACTATTATTACTAATCAAGATATGAACAGATGGGATGCAAACTTCCATGAATCTTCATATTCCCTTGGCACAAAATATTGTTTATACACCTCCCTACGAATAAACGGTAGTTAGTATGATTGAATGGCATTTATTATTGGTGATGACTTCGTGTTGTTTATGTTTTTGTTCATAAGCAATTTATGTTAATTGACTTTTGTAGATGATACTTTTCCCAAAATATTTGTGCTAGTTGTTCTTGTTGTTTTTGTTTTTCTGAATAATTTCATAACTTTTTTTTCCATAATCTAGTGCTTGCGTCAAGAGAATAAATATATTCATATGGAATATTTGCAAAGAATGACCATACCGACATCCACACACCTCATTCTTGCATTAATATTTATTATTATTTTTTAAATATATATATTTCGTCGCTCTTGCGACAAATTGTTTTTCATAGAAACTAGGATAGGTCGTTTCTCTTGCGATGAAGAGGATCGTCGATAGTATTGATAGTTCGTCAAAAATATCGACACTTCATTGCTCTTGCGACGAATTGTTTGTCGCAAAAAATAGGATAGGTTGTTTCTCTTGCAATGAAGAGGATCGTTGATAGTATTGATAATTCGTCACAACTATCGACACTTCGCCGCTCTTGCGATGAATTGTTTTTCACAGAAACTAGGATAGGTTGATTCTCTTGCGACGAAGATGATCGTCGACAATATTAATAGTTCGTCACAACTATCGATGCTTCGTTACACTTGCGATGAATAGTTCATCACAAAAACTAGGATAGGTCGTTTCTCTTGCAATGAAGGGGATCGTCGATAGTATTGATAGTTCGTTGCCAGAAATACTGGGATCATCGAAAGAGCGACGAAATATCGTTACCATCGAAGATACCTTATGCTTGAATATTTCATCATAAGAACTACTCTGATCGTCTCTCTTGTGACGAGTTTCCTCGGTTGTTGTTCTTGCGACGATCACCGTTGGTCATCTCTTTGATCCGAAAATGATATTTTAAACGACTATGGTTAAGTTTATGCATGAGTTATTTTACCATTTAGTGTTTAAAGAGAAGAAGAAGATTCTTAATGGAAGAATTATGCAGCCATTATAAAGAAATCAGAATAGAAAATAGACTATAAGAACAAAAAACGATAATGCCAAAGATTGATAACGGAGTTCAACACAAATTTTTCTACATCTCCGGGCCTTTGTCTTTAGTGGGAGGCTTCTTATTAATATTCAATGCTTAAAAAATGTAAAATTACATCAATTTTTTCTTTGACTAACACAACAATTTTATGCTTTGTCTCAAGAACTCAACGCAACAGACGACACTGAAAAAGGTGGAGTAGAACTCCCAGAAATGGCCTCCAAAGCACCATTACTCTTCTGGCTTCCTTGCATAAAAATGGCTTACTCTCTACAACTTGGAATCATTCTCTTTTTATAAACTTGTTCATGGCTATAAAAATACCTGGTTTATATAGAATTTGAGTTGGGGTCACATCCCAACTTCCTCCCAAGGTTTGGCCTCAATATGGGCTCCACATCCTAAAAAATCCACCAAAATCAAGCTTAAAATCATTAAAAAATATTATTATAAAGTTTAAAAACCAATTTTTTGGAATACATTGGGTCGTGCCCCTTTTCTCCAGACCCCTAGTCATGTGAGCACCCATGTGGCCAAGAGATATGGCCAAATGGCACCCAACCCCCGGTTGTCGGCCCTGGTCATGTGGATAAGTGCTATATCCGTGCCTTGGTCATGTGAATGGCCATATGGTCAAGTCACAGCCCTCGAATGTGTCGACAGTTATACACCTTGGTCACGTGGAAAGGTGTCCCGGTCGATGGGTAGACCCCGTTGGCTGGGGCTTATCCCAAAACTCCCACCACATAGCATAACAAAACAAAAATGGGAGGCATGCCTAACAAGACCTGCCCCTACAAATTTGTGGGTAGTAGAAGTTTGTTATGTAATTGCATGCGGATAGGTCAGGGGTTTGAAACCGTCGGAGTCCAACAAATTTTGACCAAGGCCTTATTGGCCTGATCTGGGGTGCCACGTGGTGCCCTATGGTTGGGCCACGTGTCACCACAAGATTGTCTCGTACCAAAACAGTCAGTGGCATAGTCAGTCAACACTATATGCCACGCCATTTCCATGTGTCAACCTATCACTGGGTCACGTCATCATACAGACTGCCACGTGTCAGTCCGTACAGTACAATCACCTGTCACATTAACACCTGAAAACACCAAATCTGCATGACATGTGTCAGTCTCTGGTGCTACCATGTCATCATGCTGTCATCATGTTGATTTCATCCACCATGTGTCATGCTGATGTACTACTGATGTCATCAATTGAATTTGACCCGTTGACTTTGACTTTTTCCTTGTTTTGGAAAATTTTTAGAACACAATATCTTCACCATACAAAGTCCATTTTTCGAAAAAGGTTATACTGCCAGAATCAGCATGATGAGCACTACACGATGGCACTGGTTTAGTACGAATCTGAGAAATTTGAATTTTTGGCCTTTTTGGATCCATTTGGATCACACCTCGTCACTGAGACCTTTTGGTCCTCCAAAAGGATATTAAAGAGACATCAAGTGTCAGATAGGCCTCCCCACTTGTCCTTTGTCTTTAAACTTTGTCTTGTGCACCTGTCGCATCATAATCAATTGCATAATAACCATGACAATTGAAATCATATTGTTATCCATTTGAACTTGTTCACATCTTACTGAATCCACTACCATCCATGTAGAAAACATTAGCAACGATAATATCATAAATATGACTAAAAATGAACCAATATGTTTGATGAGCTTGTAGGACATTAACTTATCTTGAAGCAAAGTATGATTGAACTCACATCCTACAACCATCTCATGTTCATGCTTAAGATCAACTGCTTTACTTGGCACAATTATAGGTATGTTGCTTGCATATGCTACCTTTCTTAATTGTTCCATCCTTAATAGAGTTTGATTTGCTTTAATATGATGAGCATGTACAACATATGTCGTCCCCTTCTTAAACAAGTGATATTGATTATGTTCCCTGAAGAAGATTTTGTTGCGATCATATAAATAAGGGCTACCTAAAACCATTCCACATGCTTCTAGTTGCACCACATCACATATTACTTCATCCAAAAACTTAGATGTAATTGCAAACTTTATGACACATTGTTTTTTTATGGGCAATTTATGATTTATGATTATCCAATTTAGTGAATAGGGTTTGTGATGCATCTTAGTTTTTAATCCCAATTGCTTAACCATTTATTCTGAAATTAAGTTAGCCTGAGATCCGCTATCTAACAAAGTGTCAATCTTGGTATGTTTCATAATGACCCTTATATGAAACAATTTACTTCTTGAATCATAACCATCACCAATTTTACTTGACAAACCAACTGCTGTGATTTTAATCTCATCACTTGAATTTGACCCCAAGTATGTTGGATGTGCTAATGCTACAACTTTTTGCCTCCCTTTCCTCTCTTTGAACCACTTCAGTTTCTTCTCTGGGTGCAATTTCCAGCAATGTTCATCATCGTGCCCTTCTTTTTGACAATGCTTGCAAGAGAGCTTCTCTTCCTTCACTGTCCCTGAGTTTTCTTTCTTCCCAATCCCTTTTCCTTTGCCTTCCTTCTTTGAAGATGATTCCCCTGATAGACCAACTCCAGTTTTCCCTTCTTTAATATACGTTGCTTGAACATAAACCTCATCAATATTAGTAGGTCCAAACATAAACACAGTATTATGAATATGTGCAGGCAAACCTCCTATATACTTCATCAGAGTTTCTTGTGTATGTAATGGAATATTTAACATCAAATCCATCTTATGAAATTCATCTGTGTATTCTTTCAGTGATTGTTCTTTTCTCAATTTAAGACTTTTCCATTCAATTAAATCCTTCTCCTTATACCCCAAAGGATAGAACTATTTTCTAAGTGCAAGAATAAAATCTTTCCATGATGGAAATACATTACCAATTTGTTGAGTACCATGTTGCAACTTACTCTGCCACCAGATGAGTGTTATGCTTGCAAGATGAAGCGATGCCAATTTGATATTGGTTGCCTCATCATTGATTTGTTGCACACTACAATATACCTCCATCTGTTTGACCCAGTTATCAATCTTCTCAGCATTGACTTCTCCATTTTACATGGGAAACTCGAATTTCACATCAAGTTTAAGTAATGGCATGTCGGGCTTATGTTTATGAGAATGAGAATGAGAATGTTTTCTTGCAAAAGTAGGATTTGAACTTGTACTTGAAGAAGAAGAAGAAGAAGAAGATGGAGATGAAGGACGTGAAGGAGGAGGTTTTGGAGGGTCCTCTCCTTCTTCACTTTTGTCTTGCTTTGAATATTCCCCTTGAACAGGTCTCTTCCGTTCCAAGTATTCATTATACAACACTTTTACCATCTCTGACATGGCAAATAATTTTTTTTGAAACTCTCTTTCATTTTGAGAAAGTCCTTCTTCTGATGCCATCTTCTCACTTTGAGATGTCCTCTTTCTTGATCCAATCTCAGGATCTCCTTATACAAGATCTCCTTCACCACAACTTAGATTTTCCCTGGTAATCATGCATACTCAAAAACAACCAACCGTCAACCTGCTCTAATACCACTTGATCCAAAAATGATCTTTTAAATGATTATGGTTAAGTTTATGCATGAGTTATTTGACCATTTAGGATTTAAAGAGAAGAAGAATATTCTTAATGGAAGAATTATGGAGCCATTATAAAGAAATAAAAACATAAAATAGACTATAATAACAACAAACCATAACGCCAAAGATTGATAATGGAGTTCGATACAAATTTGCTTACGTCTTTGAGCCTTTGTATTCAGTGGGAGGCTTCTTATTAATATTTAATGATTAAAAAATGTATCAAAATTACATCAATTTGTTCTTTGACTAACATAGCAATGTTCTTCTCTGTCTCAAGAACTCAATGCAATGGATGACACTAAAAAAGGTGGAGTAGAACTCCCATAAATGGCCTCCAAATCTCCGCTACTCTTTTGGCTTCCCTGCATAAAAATGGCTTAATCTCTACAACTTGACATCATTCTAATGTTCTAAACTTGTTCATGGTTTTAAACAGACCTGATTTATATATAATTTGAGTTGGGGGTCACATCCCAACTTCCTCCCAAGATCTGGCCTCAATATGGGCTCTAGATCCTAAAAAATGGGTAAAAATCCACCAAAATCAGGGTTGAAATTATTAAAAAATCTTATTGTAAAGTTTAAAAACCACTTTTTGGGAAAATAGTGGGCTGCACCCATTTTCTCCAAGCCCCTGGTCGTGTGAGCGCCCATGTTGCCAAGAGCCAGATCCAAATGGCACCCAACCCCCGGTTCTCAGTCCTGGTCATGTGGACATGTGCTATATACGTGCCTTGGTCATGTGAATGGCCATATGGTCGAGTCCCAACCCTCGAATGTGTCGACGGTTCTGTGCCTTGGTCATGTGGAAAGGTGTTCTGGTCGACTGGTAGCCCCCGCCAATTGGGGCTTATTCCAAAACTCCTGCCACATAACATAACAAAAATAAAATGGGAGGCATGCCTAACAAGACCTGCCCCTCCGCCTTTGTGGCTAGAAGAATATTGTTATGTTGTTTCATGTGGATAGGTCGGGGGTTTGAAACCATCAGAGTCCAACAAATTTTGACCCAGGCCTTATTGGCCCGATCAGGGGTGCCACGTGATGTCCTGTGATTGGGCCACGTGTCACCACAAGATTGGCTCATACCAAACCAATGAGCGACACAGTGACCTGCTAGTTAGTGTGCATAGTCAGCACCATATGCCACGTCACTGCCATGCATCAACCTATCACTGGGCCACATCATCGTATAGACTTCCACGTGTCAGTCTAGTCACCTGCCACATCATCACTCGAAAACACCAAATATGCATGACACGTGTCAACCTTTCGTGCTGCCACGTCAATATTTTGACATCATCACGATGCCATGATGACATCATCCACCATGTGTCATGCTGACATATTGTTGATGTCATCAATTGACTTCGACCTGTTGACTTTGACTTTTTACATGTTTTGGAAAAACTTCAGAACGCGATATCTTTTCCATACGAAGTCCATTTTCAAAAACGAATATACTACTAGAATTGGCATGACGAGCACCACACGATGACGTTAGTTTCGTATGAATCCAAGAACTTTGAATATTTGGCCTTTTTGGATCTAGGTCATCTCGCTTGCAAAGACTTCCTTCGATTGTCGCTCTTGTGATGTTATCCCAGGTTCGTCGCACTTTCCACGACATGTGAAGCGATGTTTGAGGGGCCCAAGATTCGTCGAAATCTCCACGACATAATGTCGCAAGACCGTCAAAATGGTCATTGCAAAATGACCCAAATTTACTAGTGATGTTTAGCTATGCTAAGGTAATGATAAGTCAATCCATGATGATAATAATTTACCTAAAAGTTAACCACTTTTATGGGGCTCTTTTAAATATTATTATTTTATTTAAATAAGAGAATTATTTATTTAAGAAAAATAAATAATGGAGGAAATTATGAAAAAGACACATGGGTTAGGTGAATAATCACTTATTTTATGAATTATTAAAAATAGATAAAAAGTGAAGATACCACATAGGGAGGTGAATATCTACTAAATTAAGAAAATAAGAAATTGGGGATTTTTTCAAATACAAAAAGTCTTTATGGTTTTGGGGTGAACCTGGATTGTAATTAATTGTTGTTAAAATTTGTTAGAAGAATGTTAAACCAAACATACAAAGTATGTTGGTCTGGAAGGAAGTTGGTCATTGTTGCTACATTAATCCTCTTATTAGTGGTGCTTTCACATGTTTAGTGATGAAAATCCATCATCAAATGGTAACCTCGTCACTGGTGCATATTCTATTGGTAAATTTTCATCTTTTAGCTCTTGGTTATGATCTCACACAACTTGAGGGTCTCATTGAAATATTTTTTCCTAAGTACGGTAGGGTGGAAAATTGCGGGCCCAAATTGAATTAGCAAGGATGAGGAGTTGGACATCATATCAGATGGTGGGAACGCCATTTCTCTCAAATATACTTTTAATTACAGATTCCTTTCAATGGTTATGTGTGAATTATGGTTCCTATTTCATATATGATTTTATGGGAAATTTATGGATTTATGGTACATGATTACTGGGATAATTTTTTTTCTTTTGAATCTATATATGAAATGTTAACCTTGTTGTTTGTTTATGTGATTCCTTTGCATTAAATTTCTATAAGAAAATTTGTGTGCTTTTGACAAATGATAATGGGAATAAGTAGGATTAAGTAAATATATTGTTTAATTTATGTTGGATTCCATGCTTTTAGTTATTCATTTAATGCCCATGTAAGAAAGGAATGCAAAAGTGTTGGAAGAATGCATAAGATTTGTTATTTGAAGTATAATCAAGAGGAGGTTGGTCTGATTAGTTGTAGAAGGAGTGTGTATGCCTAAAAATTCTTTGGATGATTTATACACTAGTAAAATCTCTTCTCTATTCTAGTTTAATTTTTTACATTTAATATGTGTCAAATTGGGAAACGAGAGTTGGATTCTCTTTTGGAGATATGGATTTCTGTAAAATATATTATGTGTGTTTGTATGTGTGTTGTGGGAATTCTCATGAATTCAAGCATGTTGAATATGGTGATAAGTCAAGAAATGCATACTCATTGTGTTGACTTGTCATTCTTGTAGAAATTGACTTGATCTCATGAATAGAAAGAATGATTTACTTATGTAGATAAATCTTCTTTTCTTCCAATTTAATGTTGGTAATAAATGTTTTATGTGTATTATTATTTTTAATAGAAATACATTTGTTGGATACAATGTGTTTGATTTTTTCCAAAAAATAAAAAGCATTAGAATGTATGCAAAATGTTTGATGGTATGCCTCAACCAAGCAAACATGAGAATTGAGAATGTAAGCATCATTTGCATGAGAGAATTCTTAAAAAGAATGTAGGCATCATTTGCATGAGAGAGAATTCTTAAACGGTAATTAAAAATTTCAAGTAGTAATCTAAAACCATATAGACATTATTTTCATGTGTGTACTCTTATATGGGATTTGAATCTGTAGTAGTAAGATACAACCATGTAAACATTATTTATGTGTTTAATTTATAAAATCAAGTTGATTTTCCCAAGAGTGAAATGCATTGCTTTTGTAATTGAGTTATCCAACCAAGTTAAATTCCTAGAGCCGAAATAGTTGCACAATGCGTTTAGACACGTGGCTTTTTCTTGCAAAGTGTTTTTGGAAATGTGTCAATAGATGGAAAAATAAAAATTATGCTTATAAGTGTTTTTAGAAATGTGTCGATGGATAGAAAAAAATGTATGTTTTCAAAGTGTTTCTATAAATGTGCTAATGGTTGAAATGAAATGAATGCTTGCATAGAGTTTGTTGTGTGATTCTTTTGGTTATTCTTCTTGTAGTTGATTTCATTGTCCCATACGATTTAATTTTCCAATGCATTTTACTTTATATGGTTTAGAATGAAACAACCCATTTGATTAATATGCTGACTATGTTTTTGAGTGATATGTAACTTATTGTTTATACCATCAATTTTTCCAATGCATTTTATTTTATTTTTCCAATGCATTTTATTTTATATGGTTTAGAATGAAACAACCCATTTGATTAATATGCTCAATATGTTTTTGAGTGATATGTAACTTATTGTTTATACCATCAATTTTGGGTACAATTGTAGCGTATCCAAGTCTTTTGGTACCAAATGTAATTGAAGTGAGTTCATGTTGTTGTGGAAGATATAACATGGAAGTTTTACATCATTAATTTGGCACATGGTTGTATCTTATCCAATCTCTCTTGCTATCAAACTTATTTTGATATCAAATTTAGCTTAAAGTAAAAATCATTTTGTTATTGAAAAGATAATCCAAATTAGGGTATTGTGTGCATTCTCATCAAGTGAATTAACTTGCAGTTCATAAACTTTAAGAGGGTACCATTTTGTAATATAAGGTCATTATATCACAAATGCAAGTAATTTAATATGGTTTCACAATTTGATGTGATATGCTATGAATGAACTTGCAATTCATAAACTTTAAGGGTACTATTTTGTAATACAAGATCATTATCTCACAAATGCATCTAATTTAATATGGTTTCACAATTTGTTGTGATATGCTTTGAGGATTGAATCATGTGCTAGAAGGTAAGGATTTCATGACAAGAATAAGGATGTAAACAAAATAGCAAAACACTCTTTGTCTTCCTCATTTTTTACTTGGTTAATTCTCTTAATCATTGAATACAGTTTCATAAATTGATATGATTACTATTTATGGCTAAAATAAATGGGAAAACCATCATGATTGGAATTTTTATTTATCATTGAGAGATCTATCATTGTCATTATAAAATCATAAGGCTAGTTAGTATTGCTTATAGCATAGCTTTGTGTCTTTTGAATTTGAAAGAGTTTTGTTATGGTTAAGAGACTAACATGGAGTCTATGATAATGGTCTTGTGCTTGAAATGATAAATTAATAATTGGTAAACAATTATTTGAGATTTCTTGTTTGTTGAGTGTATTTAAAAGGAATTGTAAGCTTTGCTTCATTACTAGATGATGTTAGTACACTAGATATAGATGGTTTTCACATGTTTTTCAAAATGTTGTTTGCGAGTGGGTAAACCAAAATAGAACTCTCGAATAAATTTGTGTTATGTTTTTGACCTTGTGTCCAACCTTATGGCATGTTCATTGAATGTTTGTACTCTTGAAATTAATGATTTAAATTGGAACCTTTGTTACCTTGTGAAGAAAATATTTTGATATGACCTTAATGTTAGAAAAATAGGTGTGCTCATTTCACCATAGACAATATAGCAATATTGTCACCCAAACATAGGCACAAAGGCCACCCCCGAGCACCTTAACCTTGACAGATAGAATAATTTTGAAAGCAATCTAATAACCAACCAAGGTAGCGCACCTATCTCCAAGGTTAGCGCACCAAGAAAGAATAACCAAAGACCAAGCATAAATTCCAAACCACAACCAAGAGAAAATCCAAGCCAAAACTGAAATGCCAGTTGCAGCAACAGTTCCTATCCAAAATTTCGCACCACTGGTCTTATGTAGTTCTGGGGGTCAGTATAACAAATGAGCTCTAGTGCACTCTATTTATACTAGTCTATCTCACCTGACTAGGCCAACTTCTCTTTCTGGAGGCTAATAACTCAATACTAAATATTCTCTTGAGTTGACTTGTCTCCTAGGGTTATTATCCAACATTATAGGGTTTCTCTTGCTTCCCGAAATATTCTAGTCTTGTCAGAGGTTACATGTGGAGGTTAATACCTCCTACAGATACCATAATATCAACACTCCCTCCTAGCTAGGGAGGTATTAAAGGCAATGGTATTGAGCACAAACAAACCATTCAACTGGTAGCATCATCATAGCCACACATGCTATCACATGATCAAGTCATGAGCACCATCATCACTATCAATATCATTTGATAGAATCAACTGCATCATCTCTTGAAGCCATACTCCATCTGGGTAATCAAACATGATTTTGAATAAGTCACTCACTCCACAAAGTGATACAAGAACCATTCTTCTAATCCCGACTTATGTCCTAGAAGAATAACCGTTCCAATAGATGTTGGAAGCCACACTATGGGATACAAGGACTATTCTTCTAATTTGGACATACATCCCAGAAGAATGATTGTCTTGGACCATTTTCCACAGGGAGAATGTCTGTCCATCAACATACTGACTATCTGTCTAGCTAGTAATCATCTCCAACACTAGTGATAGTCTCCTTGGAAATCAAAGCAATGTCATTCAATAGAACACAATTGTGTCTATCCATAGTAGTACACAACTACTATCCAGTGGTACACAACCACACCTAGTAGCACACGACTATTAACCAGTGACACATAGTCACAACTAGTGGAATATATCCACCATAGTGGCATATAACTAATGTCTAGAGACATACACTCTCCACAACAATCATATTATCTGATATCAACCTGCATAACAATATCATGATACAAAATGAGTCATCCAGGCCATTCTTCCACTCACATATATGAGATCTAGAAGATCATCTACCCTCATAAATTAAAACATCAGCCATGGGCTATCTGGACTACTCTTCCCAAGTATAGAAGAATAATTGTCTCCGATTTTTCAGCTTGGACCATTAACCTTATTGGGCCATTCCTCCGGCACTAATCATAGTGCTACCTGGAGAGAATGAGTATGCCCTAGGGAATGCCTGTCCCTGATTGATGAAACTTGACCATTCCTCCAACACTAATCACAGTGCAACCTGGAGAGAATGAGTCTGCACTAGGGAATGACTGTCTAGACCATTTTCCTATGGAAATGGTTGTCCTGCACCAACCTCCAAAACAAACCATTCTTCGAAATTGCTCACAACTGTGAACTTCGAAAGAATGATTTCCTGGTGAGGCAGACCATTCTACTTGACCACTGCTTAGAGTGTCTCCCAATAAGAATGACTATCCTAGACCATTCCCCCACATCGACTACAAGGGGAATCATTGTCTATGGTACATTATCAATCTATCGAAACATTTTGATTACGAAAATGACTATTCGATCTAGACCATTTTTGGAACTGGAAAATGCCTATACATTAGAAATCTCGAACCACTTTCTGCACTGGAAAGGGACTGCCCAACCTAGACCATTTTCCAAACTGGAAAATGACTGTCCATAAATCAATAACATATAAGTGCTCCTTCCCAACCTAGGAGTAATCACTTCCTTTTCCAATAGGGAAGTCTCCATGAGCCCAAACCTGTCTCTTAAGTACACAAACTTTTCATCTTGGACAAAGGATTTACCATAATATCTGTTATCTACTCATTTGTGGAGATATATTGGAGAACCACTTCTCTCTTATAGAATTTATCACGGAGAATATAATGCTTGATATCAATGTACTTTGGCTTGTCATGGAACACCGGTTTCTCTAAAAGCTTCACATGGCTCTGATCATTACATTATATATCATGGTCGAATTTAGCACCTGATTAGATGGTCTAGAAACCAACTTACGAAGCCACATTGCTTATGTACAAGAATCACAAGCTGCAATATACTTTTCTTCTGTAGTGTTGAGTGCAACATAATTTTCTTTCCCGCTAGCCCATGGCATCATGGAAAAGCTCAAACTAAAACATATCCAAGTAGCATTTCTTCTGTCATCTGCACTCTGAATCGATAAATTCATGCAGCGTTATGTCATAATTTAAACGTCCCACAAAACAAATATGTGGTTGAGTATTCTCCAAATACATTAACGATCCAATTAGAGTCTCTTGAACTTATTTAGATCTGTTATCATGGGAGTTAGCCATGGATTTTCAATCCATCATCCCAGACTTCTGAGTCACCATTCTAATACACTTTCTCTGTCATAGGAATTTTTTGCCACACTTCTGTTGTATATGAGATGTTGGTTGTGGAGCCTAATTATCTTCCTGATTTATAGGTCTTTTACTTTCAGCCATGTTTATACCCCATGAAGTATTTACACCCCATAAGTATGTACACTCTTCCACGTGGGGGAGTGCAGAGGGGGGGTACCCCCTCTG
>SNQJ01S0035991.1:29474-76791 GCA_010110895.2 Picea sitchensis | reverse complement strand
CTTTATTGGGAAGAACAATATTTTACATGTAAATTTCAATACATGGATACTACAAGAGATATATCTGGTTTTCTGTAACAAGTTGTCGTCATAGTCTTCTCCCTCCTTCTGGAAGAACCTCTAGTTTTGAATCTCGCAATGCTTCCATTCATAAGTCTTTTTACAATTTCTTACATACATTGTTCTTCATCATAACTACCATTCCTTCTGCTTGATTGCTTCTAGTGGGTTCAAACCATGTTGGCAGTCTTATGATTCTCAGTATAATAACTACTTGTTCTGGTTTTTCTTTCTTTCTTGGAATCTTCATGTTCTTCCTCATGTTTCTCTTTAACTTTTGGGTCCATGAAGTCTTCTATAGATTCCATACTCTTTCTTCCTGAAGATACCAACTTCTTTCTTTCATCATAGGAACATGGATGTAGATGGACAACCAAGGATACTTAGGGATTATTTTCGAAGAAAACTTCTTCTAGAGTCAAACTGAACACATGTTGCTTATCATGGCTGCTACTTCCAATGGGGAACATGGACATATACTTTATAATCTTCACAGATTCTTCAATGAATCACATCATTTAGGATCAACTCCTTCCTAATCCCATATTCATTCCTGAATGCATGCTCTTCTTTTGAAATTCTGCAATTAGCTCCCTTCATCTAAGAGAGTCCATGCTTTCATCTGCATCCTTATTGCTTTCTGCGAAGTGTCACAAGTTTTATTCTAGTTTCCTCTTGATTACTGACTTCTTTCTAGTTTGAATTCTTCTGGGTCTCTTCAAGTTTGATTTTGATTGTGGCCCATCTGTCAGTTGTTACTTATATAATAGTTTCCACATGCATTGACACTAAATATTGTCAATGTACTTCATATTTTTCATGTGCATTGTAGTCACTGTAATAACAATCCTTATCTTGTTATTCTTCCATAGGTAATGTTTCACTGACCATATTATATTGTAGGAGATAGATATGCATGATATGTACAAGAACTATATTATAAGAGAATATTGTTACCTTGACTGGAAGAAAAAGTCTATTTTATCCTACTTGGCTTTCTTTGAGGGTTCCCTTTCTTCGACAATTGTTGCTTTGTTTGTTTCCTTCCTTTTCTTTAACTCAAGACAATGGTTCTTGTAGTGACCATATTTTGACAGTTGAAGCATTGTATTTTTGACATATCCTTTTCTTGATTTGGTTTCTTCCTTAAGCCAAACTTCCTCTTATTCCTGAAATTATTGAATTTTGTTGTGAAGGCTTGATCATCATATTTCTTTTGGGATTTATCTTTTGTGATAATCCTTGATTCTTCTTGTGCACAACAGGTCCAAAGTTATTCAAATGTGGGATACTCCTTTTTTGTGTTCATGCTTACGACAAATGCATCCCATGTCTTGGGAAGGCCATTGAGTACTATATTTACGAGTTCCTTTTCTGAAATAATTTCTTGAATATCTTGTAGTTGATCTCTTAACTCAGATATTCTTACAAAGTATGATGTTATGCTTTCATCATCATTCATTTTCATGTCCCGAAGCTCATTCTTCAGACTCATTACTTGTCTGATATTTCTGACTCAAAAGAGGTTAGTTAGGGCATCATACATACTCTTCAATGAGTCAAGATGAGAGATGTAGGGTATCAAGTGGTCTTTTACAGTGTCCACTATGATACTCATAGTGTTGATGTCGTTCTCCTTGAACTTCTCCATAACTACAATGTTATGAGGTTCCTTCTCTTTTCCCACTTCAAATTGTGGTTCCATGATCTTGCCTTTCATGATATCCAACACTTTATTCTTGGCAAGGATGAGGTCAATCCTTGTCTTCCATGATCTGAAGTTAGAAGCCCCTTCTAACTTGTTTTTCGACTTCATAGAGTAAGCCATGATTGCTTTGACTTGGTCAACCTTTGACTTTGACCAAAAACTCAAACTTGATGCCTTGGCTTGCTGAGAGTACCAGGAGGTGCGCTAGGATAGGGTGCACTAGGCTATCCAGGAATTAGGTCAAGATATTCACTTAAGGTGCCTTAACAAGAGGGTTAGGGTTTTGTTGTTGCAACAAAGAGTTTGACTGCAACTGTAACTAAGCAAATCCTCCCAATCTATCTTCCAGTGGTTAGACTGCCCGAAGATAGTGTGGGCCCATAACCTACCATAGGCACAAAGGCCACCCCCGAGCACCTTAACCTTGAAAGATAGAATAATTTTGGAAGCAATCCAATAGCTAACCAAGGTAGCGCACCTATCTCCAAGGCTAGCGCACCAAGCAAGAATAACCAAAGACCAAGCAGAAAGTCCAAACCATAACCAAGAGAAATTCCAAGCCAAAACCGAAATTCCAGTTGCAGCAGCTGCAACTGCAGCTGCAATTCCTCTCCAAACTTGTACACCACTGGTCTTATGTAGTTGTGGGGGTGAGTATAACAAATGAGCTATAATGCCCTCTATTTATACTAGTCTATCTCACTTGACTGGGCCAACTTCTCTTTCTGGAGGCTAATAACTCAATATTAAATATTCTCTTGAGTCGACTTGTCTCCTAGGGTTATTATCCAACGTTTTAGGGTTTCTCTTGCTTCCCAGAATATTCTAGTCTTGTCAGATGTTACACGTGGAGGTTAATACCTCCTGCAACTACCATAATATCAACATAGAATTCTCAAATAAATTTGTGTTATTTTTTTGACCTTGTGTCCAACCTTATGGCATGTTCATTGAATGTTTTTGCTCTTAAAACTAATTATGCAAATTGGAACCTTTGTTACCTTGTGAAGAAAATATTTTGATATGACCTTAAGACTTAGAAAAAGACATGACCATCAAAATGACTTTAGATGAGGACTTGAGAAAAAACCTATCTTGTTGAATTGAGTGTTTAATCTTTGAGATCACATTGATGAATATTCTATCATATTAAAGAACAAGTCCATAAGTTGTAATTCTTTGGGCTCAAAGATGAATTATAATCCAAGAGACATATAGAATCCAAATCTTAGCATTGGATTTGTACATGCTTCTTATTAATAACAAGCAATGTTCATTATGTTGTTGGTTAGTTTTGAAGTTGAAGGATGTTTTGTAATTATTTATGTGCACATTCATTTTGTTTGTTTAAATAAAATGGTCTTCTTTTCTATAGAGTTTATTGGTAAGCAAGAATTCAAAGATCATCAATTATGGATGTCCAATGAAGAGAAACTCATAAGGAATGAGTGTATCCATGGATTTGATTAAATTGAGAGTTTGTGTAAGAACAAATTGTATTCAAAATTTAATAAAAAATTAATATGTGAATATTCTTAATTGACATGTGTATGCCTTGGTATTGGTTTTGGAATGATAGGATGATGTGTTGTATATTATTATCCCACTTACTTTTCAAAGAAAAATTGTTTCTAATTGGGTAAAATTTGTGGCCATGCTTGTGCTTGTCATTGTAGTTCTAAGGGCACTACACTATGGTATCAAAGCAAGTTACAACAATAGGGCCTCTTAGATCCGTTTGCTTAATGGTAACTTGGATAATGCATGTTGGATCTTGCTTGTGATCATTTGTATGATTATTATGTCAAGGCCATTATGGTATGGTTATGAAGAAGGAATGTTATTTTGTCCACCCTTTTTACTCATGTAGTAATGTAATTTGTGGAGGTATGCAAAAGGAATCGAAGAACTTACTTTATCAAATTAATTTTCAACCTGAATTTGTATATGCAAATTGTAGCCTTAAAAGGTAATATTTTCGAGGTCCACGATTCTTGATAAGAACTGGATAATATGAATAAAATATCATCTTATGAAGGCAAAATTTTATATTGAATAAACCCCTGATTTAACCAAGAAATTTTCTTAAATGACTTGTGTGTATTTATTGGTGTAAGAGGTTTGACAGTGATGAAATTGGCACGTGATTGTATATGTGGTGTGTGGTTGGGGCAACCATAGCAACGGAACCTTTAGGGCCGTATTGTTGCATTCGTGTATGGTTGCGAAATGTATACCAAATTAATGTAATTCTTCTTCTTGTGCATGTTTGAAGAATATACGTTCATGAAATGTCATCAACATCAATAAGTTAATTTTTTGTTTATTTATTTATTGATAACATGGGTTCATTGTCCCTGTTGGCTAGTCTAACTTGTAAAATTTGTAACAATAACTTGCTACCTTTGATAATGAGTTATTGTTGGATGCATGATTGAATGGAAAATTGATGTTACATATAAAACTATGGTCTTTCAAACATTAAAAGCTTTGTGAAGCCACTTAAATGACATGGCTATGGTTTAAAACTATGTCTTGAGATATCTATTAATAAGGTGATTAGTTTATATGAGGGAATAAGGATGAGTATGATAATATAACATTGTGTTTCTAATTGCAATGTTAAATATGATAACTCTTAATGAATTTGATTGTTAGATGTTAATTTTTGGTGATATGCTTTTTTAGATTAAGTATAAATGGCAATAAGAGATGGATCTATGATGAGTCTAATTATAAATAGATTGAAGTAATTCAAGTGTTGTCATAGCATGGCATTGATGGTCACATGATCGATCATGATATATGAAACAAGCAATAAGAATTTGTTATAAAAGTATGGCATGCATAGCAATTAATGCATTTGTAATAACTTGATTTGTTATTGCCTTAGAGTGTCATAGTAGTTATCATCATGAGCTAACGTTTATGTTTAAATTTTGAAATATGGATTTGGCTTGGGCCAAAGGTTCAATTGTTTTTTAGCATGATTATTACAAGATTAAATGTTATGTTCCTTAATGCAGAAGATGAATAACAACAATATATCCAATAATATAATAGAAATGTCCCTTCATTGGATGATAAACCCTTTAGATAGGGAAACACTATACAATAATCCTTTTATGGAAGGATAAACTCGTGTTCACTTGCCTCTTCAAGGGGAAACCTCCAAATGAGAAATGATATAATACAATAACTAGCATTGGCATCTCATAGGGAGGACTTCATCCTTATTTATAGCCATCTAGCAAACCCTAACCATAACCACTATTAACCTCTACATTAATCAATAGGTCATATTATATTTATTGCATGATAACTACCTAATGGGCCTTTTTATCCAAAGAAAAAAATGTGATTTCTATTCCAATAACAATGAAAATTACACTCTTCAAGTGTCATGGCACATTTTTAAAAGATAAACAATCAAGCCTACAAAAAAATAGATTATTATAGATAGATAGCAAAAAGGAACCCTCCCAACTTTCTGACATCTAGTATATATCAAATTATATGCCATATCACTTCCCCTTACATAGCCAAATTTTCCACACACAAAAAAAAGGTAGGCAAAACACTACTAAAATAGAGCTTATTTAAAGTTTACAGATATTTGTCCTCAAACTATCCCTTATTACTGTAAATAAATTTTTAAAACAAGCAACTAAAAATGTTTCAAAAGAAAGTGCCATCATGGTGAATTATATGTAGCTTCAAGGAGTAGACATATAAGAGAAAGAAGATCCATATCTACATTGTTCCATGACTATAATACCCTCTGTGAGTTGGTGCCTATATTTAGATAGTTTATATGCTTCCCAGTTTAATTCCCTCTACACATGAGTGAAAGAAATAAAATCAAAAGAGATAACCACCACCTAAAGAAATTCACCCACATGCCTAAGCTAAACAATATGCAAATCAGTAGAACCATTCATCCAATTAATGAGAAGTGAAGAGTTACTAGATATTTAAATATGTTTCACATTTCTATAGAGAGCACACTTTAGAAGTAGCCTCAATGCATGAAACTCACCAAAACAAAATTGACCCTAGCTTTAGGCCAGATTTGAATATTATAATGTAAGAAAGTGATAGGATAAAAATCCCCCCACACCCCCCAAAAGACTACTAAACTTAGGATCTCCCTCCCTAGATCAACTGAAGAAACCCCAAGGGAAATACTTATCAATTGTCAAGTGCCCCGCCTATGAAGGATATAGTTGAGTTTCTGGCCAACCAAATTCCACAAAAAATGAGACATGGCAAAGCCCTTAGCTCTTTCAACTCTGGTTTATTATACCAATGTATTAAACACCCCTCTATTGAATCTGCATTCCAAACATTTGAAGCACCTGTGAATTGTTTTACTTCTTTTGAAACCTTTTGTGCATAAGGACAATGAATTAACAAGTGAGAAATGGTTTCTACCTAAAATTTGCACAAATACATATATGATGAGTTTATCCACATCTCTTCTAGAACACTTCCCAAGTCAAAGCCTTATTTGTAAACACTAACCACAAGACTATTCTGGTCTTTTTTGGTGCCCTCAATTTCTAGATCTACTTCTATCACCAAAGAGGTCCTTGGGTATCAAGTGCGAACATAGATTTGTATCTTAAATGAGTAGAATATTCACCATCAGTCATATTGTATGACCAAGCAAGTGAATCATGTTTATCCCTTAGACTAATGTGGTCCCTCATTAATCTCATTGTATAAGTCCCCCATAGGAATGCCTATCCTCCTTAAATACCTAACTCCCTAGCATGTTTCCAACCTTGTGACCATATATCTATATCATTAGGAGGGAGGGGGGACTTGATTGAGAGTCACATGAACTCTATCCTACAAATATAGAATCATATCATCAGGAAAAAAAATTATTTATATGTAACACAAGATGGCATTATTACCAATTCTAACTTTCTCTTTGTTACTGACTTTCCATGTCATGTGTTGTCCAATTAATGGAAAAAAAAAGAATAAGTACCTTCCATTGATTTGATACATTTCTAATATTTTCCCTTAGATTTCTAATCCAATCCAAGAAATTTCATGGCTTTATGTACTTCTAATCAATAATCTTCCTCCACAAACCATCTTATGTAAGGGCCCTCCATAAACTTTTAGCTACTAAGGCAGTGCCAAATAGATGAATATTTTTCAATCCCCAATCACCCCCCTCTTTAGTCTTTGCAATATGTTTCCACTTAATTAAAGGAATCCCCTCATTCCCTTTATGAATTGACCAAAGAGATATAAATCACATTTTGTTTTTATTTTCTCCAAGACACTTTTTGGAATATCGACAAAAGAATGCCAAAACATGGGAATTACTTTAATGATAGACTTAGCTAGAGTTATCCTCCCACCAAAAGACAACCACCTATTACACCAATTGTTTATCCTACCTTCAATTTTCTCCAACAACCAACCAAATATGTATTCTTGTAACCATTTGTTTTTAAAAGAAATCCTAGATATTTAAAACCATCTTGAAAATCCAAAGGTTTAAAAGGAAAAATCCTTTTCATCCTTTTCTTTGGCCTCTTGCTCCAATCCATTAAAACATATGGTACATTTCTACACATTCAATTACATACCTATAGCAATATAATATGTATCAAGAATTTCTTGCAACTTACTTGCTTCCCTAAGACTACCATTCATGAACAACAAAACATCATCTACAAACCAAAAATTAGTTAACAATAAATACCCCCCAACTTTGACTCCAATAATAATCCATGCTCTTTTTACATCCCTAATAGCCCCACTCAATCCTTCAATAGCCAATATAAAAAGTAAGGTGGATAAGGGGCATCCTTGTCTAGGGCCCTTGGAAGGCCTTAAAATGTTTGAAGAATAACCATTAATAAGATCAACAAAGGACATAGAAGAGATGCATCTCATTATCCATTTGACCATTAAGAGACTAAACCCCACATGTAAGAGAATCAGCGTGAGATATAACCAATTCATTATGTCATATGCTTTAGACATGTCCAATTTCAAGATCATTAGAAGATGATTCTTAGTTTTGATGGAATGAAGGCCTTCCTGTGTAGCACCAGTTGCTTCAAAGATCTACCTACCAGCTAAAATCTTGAACTACTCCTAAGAAATAACTTGTAAGAAAATATTCTTTACTCTTACACCAATAATCTTTGTAATGATTATATATATATAGTTGGACAACAATATGGATATGAACTCTTCAAAGGAACCAAGCTTCTCCTTTTTAGGATCCAATGCAAGAAAAGTGGAATTAAAGTCTCCTAAGACCTTGCCACTATTCTTAACTTCTTCAATGACTCTAAGCAAATCCTCCTCAACTAGATCCTAAAAATGAATAAAAAAATCCACAAAACAACCATCTATACCTGGACTTTTGTGTTTGTTGAAAGAAGCCAAGAATAATTTCAATTCCTCCTTTTAAACTTCCTCCATTAACATTTGATTATCCTCCTTTTCCATAAAGTTAGGAAAATATGTTGCTAACTTCAAGATTTCCTCTATATTTTCCCTCTCTATCTCCGTATAAATTGATTGTTAGTACTTGAATCATAGGTCTAATATCTCAAGGAACTTCATGACTATGTTACACTCTTCCTTTTTCATTTCTATAATAATAACCCTCTTTCTATGATTATAAAAATTATGAAATAACTTTGAATTTTCATCCATTTTTTAAGCCACACAACTCTACTCTTCATCCTCCACTCAACATATCTCCATTCGAACATCATGTTCTTATTTTTCTCCAACTCTATTAGTTTTACTTCCTCCTCCTCTTGAAAGTTACATTACTCATTATTGTCAAACATCTCTGCATTTTCTTTCTCAACAACCTTTAGATATTTATCCATACCTTATCTTTTTTAACGATCACAAGAAGCCACTACTCTTTTTATCTTCTTTAGGGAAGTTGCAAAATGGAAGCTAGCAATTTTCCTGGAATTTATATCATAACTCACCCACTCTCTCTTTACCAATTCTTGAAAATCATCTTCATCCATTCATATTGGACTGAACTTGAAACAACTAGCAGGATTACCTTCATGTTTCTCCAATTGCATGAGAATAGGGTAGTGATAAAAAGCTCCTCCATATTCCACCCAGAATAGATTAATCCTATCAATTTCATTAGACAAAGATTATGAGATCAAAACTCTAGCAAGTATCTTAGAAATCCCAACGTCCCCCAAACTGTTATTCCTCGAAGTATGCATTAATTTTATGGGTTCAATATCAACTAAACTAACCTCCTCAATCTTGTGTCTAAGGAAATATACCAATCTATCTAATTTGACATATTCCTCTTAGAACCTAGCTCTACTCATAGTAGAATTCATATCCCCACCAACAATGATTCGATCTGTTGGAATACTAAGAGGGGGGGGAGTGAATCAGTATGAGCACTTTATACCACTTTTAACCACAATATATATTCTTTCACTTTATCAACAATGTTCAACAGTTTATGAATGGGAGAAAAACACATAATGTTTTCTTATATATATCAAGAATTCATTCATAGGAAGCACCAACTTCCAAATTCTCCAGCTGCAACTGGAAGGAGGCTACAACACCCTATTTATAGGCTCCAACCTGAATGAAGCTACAACTCCCTGACTTCTCTGGCTCCAACCAGAAGGAGGATACAACCCCCCTGGGTCCTTCGGCTCCAACCATAAGGTGACTACAACCACCTAGTTCTCAAGATCCAACCCGAAGGAAGCTCCAACTCCCTGATTCTCTGGCACCAACGGGAAGGAGGATACAACCCTTTTTCCTTGCCCCGTCCTGGAACCCTGAAATATAAATGTATACCAAATGTCACTACCACAATCATTGTCACTATCACTGTTACATCAACCTGTAACATGTCATTTTGTCACTGTATCCAGCTTATCAATGATCAACCTGTCCAATATGTCACTGCCACTGATACTCAACTAGATCCTCTCACATGGATCATATACCAAGGATACCTCTCAACTAGATTTCCAATGTCACCAACAGATGCCTCTACCAAGCATGTGCCAAGATCACCAAGATACCATCACAATATATGTGTCTCAACCATGTACCAAAGCATGTACCAAACCATCAACCTGTACCATACCAAGTGCATCAACCATGCACCAACACCTATACCAAACAATGCATCAACCATGCACCAACATCTGTGTCGAACCATGCTTCAACCATGCACCATAACCTATACCATATGCATCAACCATCAACCATGTACATCAACACCATACCAAGTACCAATCTTGTACCATATCATGGATCAACACATGTACCATACCATGTACCAACAATGTATCTCAACCATATACCATATCACTCAATCATGCCATACACCATGTACCATAGGATATATCAAGAAAGGTCCATCAAAGGTGTACCTCAACAAAGTACCAAACAACCAAGATCATATACCAAGTATATGTCTCAATCATGCACCTAATATGTGCCTCAAGCATGTGCCAATGCCTCAACAATATACCAAAGGCTTGCCTCAATCATGCACCATAACACCATCAACATGTGACCCTCAAAACATGCATATAAACATACATGTAATTTTGTAACATACATGGTGTATGTGATCACATACATGTAGACCTTCCTCAACTTCACCAACAAGAGAATAACACCTTCATCAAACTTTACCTTAGTCTCACAGGACTAGTTTTTGGGTTAGTCACACACCCTATCTTTCAACAAGCATAAATCCATACTTGTAATGAATAAAGGTTTGAAACTTGTACCCAATATTATTCAATATCTTCTATACAATTCCTCAAAGTTTCACTGCCTGGAACATCCCAGAAAAGGAGTTATAGCAAAAATGGCATACCTTGTTGAACTATGGATTATTCTAGAGAGAGAACTTGTAGAGCATACCTACCACGTATTTTAATCTATCCAATGCATTTTGTCTCACTGGATTTTGATCCTCTATTAAGAAGTTATGACTGTTTTACTCGAAACACCTGTTTGAGACTAGTTTTTGGACTAGGAAAAAACCTTATTTTCCACAGAGTGTATCTCTGAAACTACTATGAAAAAGATGCTGAAATTTTTTCCATAGGTACCTTGACATGTCTTCTCAACCTCCTCCAATTTTAACTATCTGAAGAATTCTAGAAAAAAATGTTATAGTGAAAATGGTAAGATGACTTGTAAATAACATACCTTAGAGCACGTCCTCACAAGACTTCATCCTCCCTTGGAATTTCTCCCTTCTTCACTTCATATTCCCTATGAAATTTGACTAAGATCTCCTTGGTTACCTCAGATAACAATCACTTTTTCACTTAGAAGATATTTAATAGAATGTGTGTGAATGTACTTATGAGTGACTTCTTGAGGTGTATATATACTTTTTCTAAGTAACTTTTTTCCTTAACTTTAGGGATTCTTGAACTTTCTTGTTACAACCACTTTACCCTTTCATTAATGACTTGCAACCAATTAGGGGATTCTTAACCCATCTTTGGGGCTTCCATAGGGGCTTCTTAACCCATCAACCGTGAGGAACCACGTGGCATACCACCTATCACCGGAAATGAAACGAAGTGTAATATCCATATATGATAGTCTTAACTACAATTACACTTTCCTTCATGCCATTATTCCTCAATTAACTTCGGGTCCCATAACCACACCTCCTGGGCTACATGTAGACTACATCAAATGCACCCAACTAACTCACCATCAATCTCGATCATACAATTGTCCAACATATTTGGACCTCTCCAAGGGTTGACATCAATATCTAAGTGTTGACATCAATGACAACCAACTATCCAAACCAACTGTCCAACATGATCTTCTTCGACACATTCCTAAGCAAAAAATCCTTCCTAAAATACTTGTTTATCATCATATAACCGATAACATTTCATTAATAAAAAATTTGCACCTGACGCTTTAAATACAAATTATGTCCAATGTCTTGAAGCAATAGAAATAGAATTAAATAAGATGATAAAGTTCTTTCAACCTATCAATAAACCCCCAAGGTTTCCTTAGGCATCTAGGGCTAGAAAGTCACAGTCCTTCAAACATTTCCCCAAGCTTCCAATGAGCTTATGTCCCTCTACCATTGTTTCCTAAATAATGATAACATCCATCTTATGAAACTCTATTAAACATATTAAGGATAGTATTTTGGAGGTATTATTGAGACCCTGAACATTTACGGATAAAATTATATTTTTGACACCTTGGAAGGGTTTTGTCCCACTCTAAGGACCCCTTTGATAAAAAAATGTTGAGATTTTATGTAATTTCAAAAGTTATTCCTAAGTGTAATTGTATTGGTTATTCCTAAGTGTAATTGTGAAAGGGTTTATTGATAAGTCATGTCTTTTAGGTCTTTTAGAGTGTAAATAGAGGTTATATCGAGTCATTTTGATCACTCATTGAATATAAGTACAAGAGAGCAGTACACACTTATCTAGGAGTCTATTCTTGGTTCGTGTCTGGGTCTCTTTGGTCTTCATTTCGTGAAAGAGAATTGTATGAAATTGTACATGTTGGAGGAATCTATATTGAGGAAAGTTTGTAGGGTTTTCTCCCCCTTAAGGGTTTCCCTGATGATATATCTTGTTGTTCTGTGGATATATATCTTTCAATTGCAATCTTTTTCAATATTAAATAATAATATTAATATGCAATATCATCTCTTATGAAAACTCAACATGGTATCAAAGCAGGACCAAGCCTAAATCCCTCACAAGAGGGCCTGGGAAAATAAGAGATATAGCTTTCATTTGGATTCAGTGGGAGAGATTGATCTAAATAGTGAGAGAGATGGGATCAATGAAGGAATCAATGTCATGAGAAATGGCACCTATCACTGTAAAGTTGGATCCATGCCTAAAATATGAATCCATCGAATGTAAATATGGACTCAGAAATGGAAATCCCATCGTCGTATCTTCAAATTACAATGGATACGTCCTCGTCGAAGAAACACCTTGGGTGTAATAAATATGGAAAACAAAGTGCATGTTATAATTCTTCCCAGGACAAAAGATCTAGTAGCCTCGTGCATTTGGTTAGTTCTGGTAATTTTTTTTCTCTTATGGGATGTGTGGAAGGCATGGAAGAGGAGGGATATTTGGATTCCAGGACATGCTCTTGTTCTCAACGCCTTTGTTATCCAATTTCTCTCTTTTACTAATTATTCGCATATCAACATAGATTCAGGCAGTAACTACAAAACAAAAGAGGTGGTGTCCCTTTTGGTTAAAAATGAGTTGGTGATTGATAGAAAAAAACTTATGATGTGTGTGGTCATGGCTTACTTTCTTCCAGGAATGGCCCGTTCAGGCTCTACTATGGTGGGGAGAAGTCTTACAACATTGGCATTGAGTATAATACTCAATATTGTCTCTGAGCTTCATTTCGTTTGGAAAGTGAAGAAGCCAAATAAATTATCGAGTGCTCCTCCTCCCGACTTTAATCTGGAGACCAAATGGTCTGACATAGAATGGTCCATAGTGTTCAGAAGTATCCTATTCATAGTGATTATATATTTTCTTCTATTATTAATCCACGCAACCATGATCAGTAGAAGAATTTGTAAGATCATGTCTCAAAAAGATTCCTTCAACACTCTCATGTTGTTGTAATCCATGAGAGAAGCGAGAGTGTAACAATACTAAGGATCACGTATTAAATTGTTGGATTATGTCATTAAATGGAGATACGTTCAACTTCAGATTACGAGTCACTCAGTCGAACAAATAAAAGAATGTTGGCTCATTTTTTTTTATTGTTAGTCAATTTACAATCGTCCTAATCAGATAGATTGTCGTCTGCATCAGATGAATGAATTTCGCTCTGTGGGGTGATATTTATAGCTAAGATTATTTTCAGAGTATAAGTATTGAAGATGCATAGGATGATCTCAATGTATACTTGACAAGCCTATTGGTTAGGGAGAAAAGAATTTGGGAGAAAAGAATTCGTGATATAAAGTAAAAAACAATGTGTTAGTGTTATCGAGAAGTTCATCCCATACTCAGATTCAATTTCATTATTATTGAATCTACAACATTGGTGGCAGAAAATCAGGGTGCCACTCAACAAACTCAGTTGGTCTTTCTTTCAAGGTCCTTTGATAGTTTTTATATCGACCCTTGTAAAACATTTGTTATCGTCTATCTTCTTGGAGATCATATTAATGAAAGGAGAGAGGGCCTTCATCCTGTGGACAACCAATCTATGGGGCTTGAGGAAAGTAGAAAATTGTATGGACCAAGGCCAAGACAAGGGTAAGTGTAGTCCCCATGAATCGATTTACTTAATAAGACTCGAAATAGGGACTAGAGATGGTGAAGTTGAGATAAGAGAACAAAGTTGGACACATCTGGAAAGAAAGGTACATTTGTTGGGTACAGTGACATATCGAAGGCCTATAGAGTATATGTTCATGGTCACCGAAAGATCGAGATTAGCAGGGATTTCAGCTCCTATGAGGATGTAGTTTTTCACAAGTCAAAGCAGGGTCATGCAAATGAAACTTGTGACGAAGAGAATGTTGTTCCTAGAGCCACGAAGACAAGAGAAGTGAAAGCAGGGGAATCCATTCTTAAGGATCAGGATATGTCCAAACCACGAAATCCTGTGGAGAAGCCTACACAAAAGAGAAGACTAGCTTGGGAACAAGAGAACATCATAGATGCAGAGAGATATGGTGCCCAGGATGGATCATCTAGGAAAGTCAAGAAACCAAAAACGTATCCTGGCTATGTGGCATTATTGTGTGATATCATTGATGTTGAGCCTACCAGCTATGAATAAGTTAAAGGAAAGAAATAATGGAAGGATGGCATGGTCGAGGAATACCAGTCAATAGTCAATAATGACGTTTGGGATGTGGTTCCCAGACCCAAGGAAAAATCATTTGTGAGCTCCAAGTGGATATTCAAGATGAAGCATGTTGCAGATGGAAGCATTGAGAAATACAAGGCTAGATTTGTAGCATGAGGATTTTCTCATAAGGAAGGAATTGACTATGAGGAGACTTTTGCTCCTGTGGAAAGATATACTTCAATAAGGGTTTTCTTTCAATGGCTACTATCATGAAATGGAAGGTTCATCAGATGGACGTGAAGACGACATTTTTGAATGGGGTAATAGAGGAAGAGGTTTACATGGAACAACCACAAGGATTCAAGACACATGACATGGAGATGCATGTGTGTAGGTTAAAGAAGGCATTATATGGATTGAAGCTTGCACCAAGAGCATGGTATGGTCGGATTGATGGTTTTTTGATGAGCTTGGGATTTACCAAGAGCAATGCAGATCCTAACCTTTACTTCAAGGTTGAGGATGATGGACCAGTGATATTTCTACTATATGTGGATGACATGTTCTTGACAAGAGTGGAGAATATCATCACTGAGTGTAAGAAAAAACTCATTGCAGATTTCGAAATGAAAGACCTAGGTTTGATGCACACTTTTTGGGTCTAGAGGTATGGTAGAGGAAGAATGAGATCTTCCTAAATCAGGGAAAATATGTTGTGGATATCCTAAAGAGGTTCGGTATGTTGGACTATAAACCGATGGCTACATCGATGTCATCAAATATGAAGTTGTTGGATGATACGACTTTAGAGGCTATGGATGCTACATTATACAGGAAGATGATTGGATCATTGATGTATTTGATGAATACATGACCAGATATATGTTTTGTTGTGAACACCTTGAGTCAGTACATGGTTGACCCCAGATGTGTTCACCTGATTGCAGTAAAACATGTGATGAGGTACCTTAAAGGTACAGTGGATTATGGGCTCAAGTATGTTGTAGACAATGAGATCAGTCTACTTGGATATTTGGGTTCAGATTGGGCCAGTAGTGTTGCAAACCGGAAAAGTACATTAGGATGTTTCTTCACTTTTGGATCCGGTATGATTTCATGGATCAGTAAGAATCAATCATGTGTAGCACTCAGTACGGCTGAGGCAAAGTAAGTGGAATCATGTGAAGAAAGTCATGAAGCAGTGTGGCTTCGAAAATTGTTGACTAGATTATTTGATATTGCGATGGAGTCAACTTGTATCTTGTGCGAAAACTAGAGTTGTATAATTTTTTCAGAGAACCCGGGGTTCCATGATACTTCGAAGCATATAGAAATCAGGTATCACTGTATCATGGATATGGTGCAAAAGGGAGAAGTGTGGCTCCAATATGTGGCTACCAATGAACAGGTTGCGGATGTGCTGACAAAGTCATTGAAAAGGACAAAGTTCGAGTACTTCAGGGACAAGTTCGGTGTAGTCCCTCTTTAAAGGGAGTGATGGCTTCAAATTTTATTGCAAGGTAGTGGATGTCATGATGACAGGTTGTAGCTATTGGAGGGATATCCACCGGCCCTGGATGCATGTTGAAGAGACAAGGTACAGATGTTATCGCAGGGTATTGGATGCCATGCATAAGATATCTAAGTTTTCTGCGGGAAACTGGATAGTCTCATGATGACATGTTGTAGATATTAGAGAGCTTCCCACCAACCCTGAATGCATGCTGTGAAGTTATTATGGATTTCCTGTGATGTATAGATTCATGTGTCCAATAGTCAATGGTCATGAGCTCGTGTTATGTAATTTCAGAAGTTATTCCAAAGTGTAATTGTATTGGTTATTTCTAAGTGTAATTGTGAAAGGGTTTATTGATAAGTCATGTCTTTTAGGTCTTTTAGAGTATAAATAGAGGTTATATCGAGTCATTTTGATCACTCATTGAATATCAGTACAAGAGAGTAGTACTCACTTATCTAGGAGGCTATTCTTGGTTCGTGTTTAGGTCTCTTTGGTCTTGATTTCATTAAAGAGCATTGTATGACATTGTACATGTTGGAGGAATCTATACTGAGGAAAGTTTGCAGGGTTTTCTCCCGCTTGAGGGTTTCCCTGAGGATATATCTTGTTTTTCTGTGGATATACATATTTCAGTTGTGATCCTTTGAAATATTAATTAATACTATTCATATACATTATCATATCTTATGAAAACTCAACAAAAAAGTATTTACCTTATTAAATTTCCCTTGGTGCTTTCTCTTGGGCATGTTGTAAAAGTGATTTCCTTCCTATTTTGGATGAGGATGGGTCCTTCATAAGGTCCATACCTAATCCTAAACCCCCAATATGCCCCCTATAAACTGCCTCAATTTTCCTCTTCCTAGTTCTCAACATATATCCACAAGAACTTTGAACATCCCACCCACCTTTTGAAGTACACCCCTCCATAGAAAAGTCACTTGACTAAGAGTAAATGACAATGATGCTTCCTTCCTAGAACTAAGGAATTAAATCGTCTTTCCCTAGATATTTGTAAGAGTTTCCCTACCCATTCCCTGACCCCCTAGATTTATATATGTCCTGAGAACCTTTCACATGCAATTCTAAAGGAGATAGTCAAACCTCCCTATTCTTGAAGTCCAAATTAACCTTTTTAGCAGTGGGAAAAAAAACTAGATATGGGCTCAAGTACCTTACCAAGAGTCTGAAGCGCCTACTCCTTCAATATTGGAACATAACCTATGTCAAATGGGACCCCTTCATCAATTGGAAGGTTTGGTGGCTGCCACATTGCATGCCCATGTTGCTCGCTAGTATTCACAAGCCTTGGACTAGAGCCCAAAGATAAGGCTTCAATTTTTTCATCCATGGACATTACTGAAAGTGGCTTTGGCTATTGAGCTAACACTTCCTTGGATTTACCCTTGTATAACACTTTTTCATCAGACCCCTATAGATTTTTATTTTTCCTCCAAATCTTCTGAGTAAAGGGATAAGAGTAATATTCTACTACATGGCATTAAACACACCCAAAAGCGAATCTTCATATAATTTAGAAGCTAAATTTACTACCATGGTATCTAGATTAGACAACAAACCCTTAACTACATCAATATTGACCAATATCCTAGCAACCATCCAACAAGCACCGGACTTAAAATGATATATCAATGTCCAAAGTTTTTCTCAGAGAATCGTTGATTTCCTTTAAGATCTTATCTAACCATAATTCTAAGGGAAATCTAGGAAACTTTACCCAAATTGGAATCCTCCTTACAACTTCAGATCTAGGGTTGAAACATGCTAACCATGTCTGCAATGACAAATAGGTTCTCTGAATACCATCTACCACTGAACATTTTCTATGAGTCTTCTACAAATTAAGTGAAGCATTAAGTTAATCCACCCTTTGCATAGCAAATGAAAGATAAGAACATACCTTGGGACTAGAGTCTGGACCTTCTAAATCCAACTATTAAGAGAATGCTCTAAAATTTATCTTCCATGAAACTTCCCAATGACATCCTTAACCAAGTATTCCATCATTTGTTTAACCCTCACATCTTGCGTGAGCACCATTTTTATTTTCAATCAATGCTACTTGACCACCTCACAATATCACTTCAACTTGATACCTACCACTACATGTGGATTCTGAGATTCATCAGGCATTACCGCACTCAATAAACCCAAATCAAGCCCTCTACCAACAAATTTTGATTCAAAATAGTGATCCTCCCCTACATGCATAGGCTCTAGGCTTGAAGAAACCTCCAAAAATAGACAATCACCACCCAAAACCTTACTAAGTGCCATATTTAACTCTATTACATGAATTAGACTAGATACATCTTCCCTTTTACTAGAGACTACAGTCCTAGGCCCTTTTCCTTCACACCAAAATAATCATCCAATAAACCTTTTCCAAATAAGCCCAAATCCTGCGACAATACAAAAACAAATCGAAGTTCTTGTCCAACCCTACAAAAAGTTACAACTCCTCACCACTACCCACTTTGGAATTTATCCCTAATATGTTTTCTGAAGAGTTTGTTTATCCCGAAGTTCTCAAATCCCCTTTAGCTAGAATAGGACCTAAACCTTCTCCCATAACCCACTGGGGTCCAGAAAATATATTGGACCTCAAGAGTATCCTTTAAGTAGCCCACCAACTCCTCCTCACACACCATCTTCCAACTAACTAGTGGGATTCATTTAGTAATAACTAACATAGTGGACTTAGTCCACATTAAATGGCCACCACACCTATATTATTATTAACTCTAATGGGATCTTTGACCCCCATTACATCCCTATGGGGGATCCAAGTATTCCACCCCCTTTTAGAAAGCATTTCCCTCAACACTTGTACATATGATGCAAATCCCTAAGCCAGGGTCCCATGTATGGGTGTTGCAATCAATGTTGAGAGAGAATTAGTTCAATAAATTTGTCCATAAGCGGCTCATCCATAAGCTAGGATCCCATCTACAAGGTTTCTTGTTGGCTCTCCATTGATGACACATGAAACTAATAAATAGTTGAGTGGTTTTTTGAATAATCTTACCATGGTTATATGGATCCAAATATTCTTCCACCCAGATGGTAGGGCCAACACAATTAAAAGGATGATTTGTATAATAAAAAAATTGTCGTTTTGGATTCGAGGGAACACTACTACCAGAGAATATTTAAACTAAAAATTGGTATTAATAATTGGTTCATGACTTCCCTCAATGATTCTCACTATATATAGAGGAGTATGATAATAAAAAAGAAGCTAAAAGTAGTTGTCTTCACATAAATTAAAGATGTACATATACCATTCATCACAAGCCTCCCCTAAATCACACCAAGAAAATATGTCTCTTATGTACTTCCCTTTAATGACCACAATGATCTGTATTTCCACTATTGTCTCCAAAATACTTTGACATAGTTACCTCCATGCCATCCGGTGGTTCTATTAGGGTTTTTAGTTAGAGATTTAAATGGCAGTAACTCCTTCAATGTATCCCAAAAGCATATAGTCCGGCTTCAATATGTGCATCCTATAAAAATTTATCTACTCTAGAATACATGGAATTAAGTTGTGATTATAACCCAAAAAAAAAAAGTAAGATTGATGATTCTAAATCAACAATATCTTCACTTTTTTAACTCCAATTTGAGCAATCTTTTTTAAATCTCATATTATTTTATAGGAATCCAAATTTGTAGTTTGTTTCTTTAGATTATGTATAAAAAACTTTAAAAAGGATCTAAGTGTTGCAGCCCAATTTTTCCTCCTGAAAATCTACAAAAAAAGGGACAAAAAAATAAAGGTAAATTCTTCCTCTTAGCCCAAGAAAATGCTTTAATACCACTTGTATGGATTGTAACTTCACTCATATTTCCCTGACAAATATTAAAATTGGATTTGAAACATATTGTTTAGTCTTCTATCCAATTTCATTAGTAGCACTAAATTTGGAGCTCACAATCTTTATATATGATTGTTTTACCAAAACCACTTGTTTAAGCCAAGCTTGAATACTAGACAAAACCCTAATTTTCACAGGTTGTTACTCTGAAAATATAGCAAACTAGAGTCTAAAAGTTTTAGCCAATGTACTTTGTTGTGTCGTCTATAAACCCTGAAAAATTCACATAATGAAAGTCCAAAAAAACGTTAGAGCGAAAATGGTAATATGACTTCTTTGAAGGAGCTAAACTAAGGACTATCTACTTTGATACTCTGAAGAATGAGATTAGAGAAATTTCTGGGGCAAAAAGGAGCAAGAATTTGCCTTTTTCATTTTTCTTTTTCTTTTTTAATTTTTTTGTATATTTTCAAAAGGAAAAATAGGGCCATGACACTCAAATCAAATTACGAATTTTTAAGTGTAGAATCTAAAGAAACAAATTGCCAATACAGATTCCTCTCAAAAAAATATGTTATTTCAAAACACAAATCACTCAAATTAGAGTGTGAGAAGTGAAGATATCATTAATTTAAAATCCATTATTTTACATTTTTTTTCTATTACATATTTGACATCATTCTAGGTATTGTATATCATACAACTTTTGGCAGTCTATCTTGATTGTAGCCAAACCAAGGCTGGGTGAAAAAGCACTTCAGTAGCTACAATTTGATATATTATATGATATAATTATGAGTTCTATTGAGGAAGTTACAACCATATTTTCCAATTTCCAACTCAAAACCCTGTTGAAACTAAAGAAAGGCATTGTTGGAACAAATTAGGGAGGAATGAAATCAAATGATGGTGATAATGATCCAACCTTGTAAAAATATTCAGGAGGAAATTGTCAAGTTTAGCATCAATGGGTAATATACAAGAGAGATATGGGCATGGTATGATTTAGAAGAAGATTTTGAAGAATGTTATATGGGAATTTTTCACTTATGTGAAGACAACTACTTTCAGCTTCTCTATGTAAAAATCCTCCACTATATTAAAGTGACTAGTTTTCAAATTTCAATTTTCTTTGTGAAAAAATCCTCCATACCAATTTTTAGTTTGAATCCTCTCTAGTTGTAGTAGTCCCTCTAGATCCACAACCAACCTTTTGCAAACATGTGGATGATTTTTTGGTTATGGATGGTCCTAGTATGTTGGTATATAGATATTTGGATCCATATGATCATGGTGAGCATCTTCACTGAAACACTTGGTCAGTCATCAGCTTCATGAGTCATCAGTGGAGAACTAGTGTACACATTAGTACATGGGATCTGGGTTTATATACTCAATTCTCAGATGATTTCATTCTCATCATCGAGGGAAACACCAATGCCTAAGATATAGGCTTATGGATGTTATTCTTGGATGAATTCATTCTCAACATGGATGGAAACACCCATACATGGGACCCTAGTTTATGAATGAGCCCCTTATGGACACATTTCTTAATTCATTCTCAGCATTGAGGGAAACACTCGTACATGTGACCCTGGCTTATGGATGTATATCATAAATGTAAGCATTGAGGGAAATTATTTTCAAAGGGGAATGGAGTGTTGAGAACCCCCTAGTGATGTAATATGGGCCTAAGGGTCCATTAGAGTTAATAATAGGATAGGTATGGTGGTCATTTAATGCAATGTGGGATAGGTCCACTATGTTAACTATTATTAAATAAGGATCACTATGTAGTTATCATTCAATACATGTAACGTGTCATAGTCATTAACATAAGGAACACTCATGGTTAGAGTTAAGGTTTTAACCATAAAATAAGGATGGAGTCCTCCTTATTATAATTTTTGGAGCATTGGTCATTTGGAGGTTAACCCCTCAAAGAGGCAAGTGAATAGGATTTTAGCCTTCCATAAAAGGATTATTATACAGTGTTACCCTAGATAAAGGGTTTATTATTTAAAGAATTAAAGTGTAATTTCTATCATATTTTTGGATACATTGTTTGTTACTCATCCTCAATGTTAACGATCATAACAAGTTAGTTGTGACACTCGCCAGATGAGTTGTCCAATTTACAAGCCCTTAATGAAACACTCATTAAGGATGTTCATATATTAAAACAAGAAAGGATTAGCAAAGTGGGAAAAGGTGATTCAAGGAAAGAAAATTATACAAAAACTAGCTATCAAGGATTAACACTAAAAGGAATTGAATTTGGATGGATGGATCATTATTAGTGACCCCTACATTAATGACTGGGATTTATTAAATTTATTGAATGAAAACTACTGAGTGGGCCTTATTCTATAATAATTGACATGGTGGACCTAGTCCACATTACATTAAATGGACACAATTACTATAAATAAGGACTCCATCCTTATTTATATCCATCTATAAAACCCTAAGTGTCATTGGTCTGTACATTTTTGTGTAACTTAACTACCATTATATTACTATTTATAGAGAAAATACATTCATTGTTTTTACTACGGGCTCTCCCGTATGAGGTAGATTTGCTACTATCAAAAAATAATATCAACTATATTTGGGTTTGTCTATCTCCCACTAGAGAGCTACTTATTGAAAACCAACTAGAAATTAATTCACACACACACACACACACACACATATATATAACTTGAGTAGGCTAGAGATTAGCAATCAGAGTCCTCCTCCATATCTACAAAGACTAGTGGACAAGATTGATCCTATAGAGTGGAAGTTTCTTCTTTGAATGCATTTCCTAAATAACTCCTTTGGATTTTTCCTCACATGTCCACCTCCATGCTTGGTCTATCTCGGTTGCCTTAGTTTTTGCATCTAATTCCTAAATGTCATCTTTGCATGGTTTTGAGCCTCCTTGCATTAATATGACCATAATATTTGTGTTCAAGATATTCCATCCCATTGTAATATTATATGTCAAGCTTATCTAACCTCCAGAGAATTTCTAAGTTCTAGTTTTCTCTACTTTCAATTGCATGGACTGCAATCCCCTTAAAATGCTATTACAAATCTATTATTTTTTCATATTTGAAATCCCTACTCCTGGTAACCAAGGTCAAGAATCAAAGGTATTAATTATGCATTGATACGTTCACTATAAGTGCAACCATATTCCTCCCTTACCTTGTACTTTAATACCACTACCCCTCGTCTGACCTCAGCTGAGAATTGTCAATTATAGGTTTATGTAGTAACCTTCTCTGGCATCAACTTCTTTCTTCCTATAAAGGTCCTTTCTCTCTAGATTTATTCTTTCTTACAATTGTGGATCTAACTCTCATAGTCATGGAAAAATGGTAGAACCACAACCTCCTCACTCCTTGATCTATTGACAAAAATCTCCCACTACCACATCACAAACACATAACTTCTGTCGCTGAGCCTTTAATGTAGAGGACCCAACACAAAACCCACAACATTTGAAAATTCCTTGACTCAAAGTCTAAACCCAACGTGAACTCCGGTAGAGTTAAATACCTCCACATTGAATCTCGATGACAAGCCTAGATCCATAACTTCTCTCTACCATCCATCATGGTAGGATTAAATGGTATTTATGGCCACCTTAAGCTCTGATTTCCTATGGTAATGGCACAACAAGGGTGGGATCACTATCATTGTTTGTGTCCCCTCCACTGCTTCCCTTCATCCTATACACATGTATGGATGTACTTGGATTCACCCCATTGAGACTCTATGTTTCCTCATTCACTTCTCCTCCAATTTCCTCCCTAGTAACCCATCCAGGGGACTATTGGCCTTTACATGAAGGAATGGGACAAGTTACATATATTGCATGATAACTACCTAGTGGGCCATATTACATATATTGCATGATAACTAGTCCATGTTAATCCTTGAGGGTTAGATCAAGTGGTCTTGAGTTGTTGGAGATATTACACACTCACCTAGGTAAGTATTTTCATAAGGTTGATATTCCAATGTTGAGGGAACTTCCATATATGTGATATTTTGTCTTGATAATATTCCCCTACAAATTAGCCTTCCCTCTTCAGTTCAGAGTTCGTTACACCTCAATTAGACTAGTAGAAGTCACTCATGCATGGAAACCTCGGTTTTATCACTAGGAGTGTGCATGTCTCATGAATGTGGTTAAGAGGGTGCATATATTGYGATTGCATGTGTTTCTCTCACTTCCATATGTATGACTCAGTTAACTGATGATTGCATGGACCGGTTAACTAGGACTAGGTGGCCGATTACTTTGGCTTATGTTAGCGAGTGTCTAAATCTCTCTAKATCATTACTATGGTGACTTCACTTATACATGTAGAGTATATCATGTGTATTTTACCATTTTACTSGACAATTAACACAATTCTTTCATTCTACTTTACTCTCTTCTCTCTCGCAAGCTTTATGTGTTCATTTTCTACTAGCTAGGTTTGTTGTGAAAAGTTCACATGTTATCAGAGCCTTGTTTCCTAGGATAAAGTGCACAAGCATTTATATTTGTAGGTATAGGAGGAAGATGCGGTCATAGAAGATGGATTACTCATCAAAAATAATTCTCACACCTCATGATGTAGGAGCATCATCAGCAAAGCCACATGGGATGACATCACAACGCCTAGCGCGCCTTTTGAGTAAAATTTTAAATTTTGAAAGATGGCGTATCTCAGAGAACTTCTGAGTAAATGTTGAATCAGAGAATTTTTAATGATAGAAGGATGAAAGATCGCGTCAAACAAGGAGAGATCAGATCATCCTTTAGTTTATTTGATGTTTTCATAGATTGGGAATTTTTGTCTTAAATTGTCTGTCACAAATGTTTATTGTAATAGGACTAAGTAGTTGTAATATTTTATTTCGATCAGGTAGGTAGTTGGAGGGAACCCTAGAGGACCTCTTTTATAAGTAAATGCACTATATGCCTGAATAAGGCTGCTGCATATTAGGAGGACATAGTTGTCACTAAATGTATGTTGTTTTCAGAACTGTAGCCATTTACATTTGAATGAATATAACATAGGGATATTGACCCAATGCATGGTGTTGCTACTGTTTACAGTTTCCCTGTTATTTTTTGTTTTCATGAATAAATGAGTTATGTTATTAAGCATATGAAACTGTGAAGCACTTGGATAAACTTCAATCATTTCTCTTTTTTGAGTTCATGCAAGGTGTGCATATAGTCCGCAAGGAGTGCGTTGACGGAGTTTGTTTCGAATCAGAAGCTCAGAAGGGATAACATGAAACTTCCATTTGCAAGGAGTGAAAACGAGACTGCTACAAGGTGTGCACAGTCGCCCACAAGAAGCTAAGTCTTGTGTAAGAATTTGTTGCAAGGAGTGCACAGATTCAAAGTTTGACTAAGAGTCGAAGTAACCCTCTAAGGAGTCAAAGGGTTCGAGAGAGAAATCTCAAGAGAGATAGTGGGAGAAATCTTTAAAGGGAGTGAAGCTCTGAAGGTTTCACGAGTTATCGGTCAAGATCCGTCCAGGAGGGAGTGGGTTCATTCCAGATCGTTGGATATGGGCAAAGGGCACGAGTTTTAAGTCTTTGTGTGCACACAAGAGCGAGAATTCACCAAACTCCCGAAAGGGGTTAGGGACCGTCCATCATCCAAAGGGACAGGTGGCGTAAGATCTACAACTTCGGAGTGGAAGCACTTTGGAAGTTTTGCAGACAAGGAGAAAGCAAAATAGTCGAAGAGCCGAATGACGAAATAGATACTGGTCGTTGATCGCCAGAAGGACACGTGTCAACAGATCTGAGACTTCGGGGAAAGTCACTTCGGAAGATTTCAATTGTGGAGTGTGACAAACTCCCGAAGTCCCAAAATCTGAAGTAGATCGCAACCGTCCATTACAGAGAACACATGGTGAGAGATCAATAAGTTCAGAGGCCTAACACTCAAAAAGGAAGTCGATGAGAGCGGAGAAGATCTGGATCATCAGATCCGAAGGGACGTGCGTCGACATATTGTGTATTTCGGGTGAAAGCACTCTGAGAGAAAGCGAGCATGGAGAAGTTGAGACTTTCGAAGGTCGAAGTCCTGAAGTGGACCAGAGCCGTCGATTTGAGTCAGACGTGTGGCTCCTGATCTAGAACTTTGGGTACAGAATACTACAGGGGAAAGTGGAGGTTGTAACATCCCGAACTCTCGAAGGGTGGAGTCCCAAAATAGATCACGACCATTGGTCACGAGGGAGGACGAGGACCATTGATATGGTCCTGGTTGAAATTTTCGAAGTCGTGAAGCGCTAGGAGGTTAAGCCTCGGGTCACATTCCAAGGTCACATGCAAAGAAGGAGCTAGTACCCATTAGTGTGAGATTTGGAAAAGGGTGCTAATAAAGAAGGGCCCGCGGGTACCCGTCGATCTGAGAATGAAAATCGACGGTGGGGAATCATTGCGGAGAGAGGAGGAAAAATTAACGGACGTGTTTTTTCATAGCACACTATTCACCAGTGTCGTTGATCTTGTCGAGAAGGGGGATCAACGACCATGATTTAATCGTGTCGGGCAAGCACTTTCTGATTGCGGGGATAGAGCCCTCTGATAAAGAGTGAGCACGTTGGCGCCCCACAATTACTTTGAATCGTTGATCAATGAACAAATCGACAATGACCGAATCATGACCATGAAAAACCTGAGGGTGATAACTGGTCTTATGTTTGATTGAGATTGAGACAATTAAGGTCTCAAGGAGCTAATCCATCTCAAGGAGATTAAGATTCTTGACTAGGAGGTCGCACAACCCTGAGGGAGAGTTGGGGGGGTCTTCATCAAGTGGCATCATAGCCTGATTTTGTTTTAGGTAGCATAAAAAGATCTCGAATTTGTACTCTGTGTGTGAGAACCAGCCATCACAATGCCACTGAGGAGACGCATGGAGACACCTGTAGCAAATCGTGTTGTAGAATGAGAAATGAGAGAACTTTGTGCCAGATTGAAAGCGATGGAAGTAGCGCAGAGAAGAGCACCTGATGTTGGAGACGTTAGTGAGGCAGAAAGTGAAGAGACATAGGTAGAAGAATTTGTAGGGGGATTTGTTTTCGAAGAACGCTTACTGAAAGTTGTTGTGAAGTTGGGAGCTAGAGCAAAGACAGACATCCCAATGTATGAAGGAAATTTGGATGTTGAAGAGTTGTTGGACTGGATAAGGTCCATGGATAAGTATTTTGACTATGAAGATGTCGATGAGGAGAAGAAGGTGAGAGATGTTGTCACCAGGTTGAAAGGACATGCAACACTGTGATGGGATGAGCTACAGGTTGACATACGAAGCAAAGGCAAGCAGAAGATAAAGAATTGGGACAAAATGGTAGCTAAGATGAAGGCTAAATTCATACCCAAGGATTATCAGATACATTTGTTCAGGAAGATGCAGAACCTAAGATAGAAAGGAATGACAGTGAAAGAGTACACAAAAGATTTTTACAAGCTAAACATCAAGACTGGGTAGAGTGAGAGAGATGAAGAGAAAGTTTCTAGGTACATAAATGGCCTGAGATATGAGATCCAGGATGAAATCAACATGATTTCGGTGAGGACAGTAGAGGAGGCACATCAATATGCACTAAAAGCAGAGGAGAAGTTGGCCAGAAAACAAATCCAACGAGGTAGAGGTAGAAGCTTGAATAGAGGTAAAGGAATTGCCCATGATAAGGCACAGAAGCCCAAGGGTGAGGATGAGAAAACCCATACTCACTCAGAAAGAAGAGGAAGCTCCAGAGGGAGACATCCTGGTGGAAGAAATTCTTTTTCCAAAGGAAGAGGAAGAAGCAGAGGAGGAGAAATAATATGTTATACATGTGGAAAACTAGGACACAAGTCTTGGGAATGTCCTGAGAAAAGGAAAGGAGGAGGTGAAACTCACATTTCAGAAGCATAGAAAGGGAATGTTGAGGCAGAAGGTGCAAAGGATGGAAAATATCTGATGTTGAGGAAGGTTCTCTTGAAGCCAGAACCAAAACTTGAAAAACCAGTGCAGAGGAATAGTTTGTTCAGGACAACTTGCAAGACTAAAGACAGAGTGTACAAGCTGATAATTGACAGCGGGAGCACTAATAACCTAGTATACACAGAGATGGTGAAGAAATTGGAGTTGGAGACAACTGCACATCCAAATCCATATAAGGTCTCATGGTTGCAGAAAGGACACCAGGTAATGGTAACTAAACAATGCCTTGTTGAATTTAAAATAGGTGGATATAGAGATGATATTTTGTGTGATGTAATTCCCATGGATGTATGTCATTTTTTGTTGGGAATACCATGGCAGTTTGACATTAATGTCATTCATGATGGGAGGAGGAATACTTACACTTTGTAAAATAATGGTAGGACACACATGTTGTTTGCAATAGAAGAGAAGAAAGTAAAGGAAGAAGCCAACACAAGCATACTTCTCATGAGTGGGAAGGAACTCCTGAGTGAAGTCAAGAAGGAACGAGAGATGCAGTTTGTTGTGGTGAGGAAACATAGATTTGTCCTTACAAGTACTTCTATGGATGATTTTCCTGAAGAATTTCAGGAGATGTTGGAGAATTTTGCTGACATAGTAGTGGATGAGTTTCCTAACTCATTGCCACCCATCAGAAGTATCAACCACCATATTGATTTGATACCAGGAGCAAGTCTGCCAAACAAAGTAGCATACAGATTGACACCTCAAGAGAACGAGGAGGTAAAGAAACAAGTCTGGGAATTGTTAGATAAGGGTTTGGTCAGAGAAATATTGAGTCCATGTGCAGTACCAACTGTGTTGAGTCCAAAGAAGGATGGAGGATGGAGAATGTGTACAGACTCAAGAGCCATAAACAAGATCACCATCACGTATAGATTTCCTTTGCCAAGGATGGATGACTTAATGGATTGCTTAAGTTGAGAATTTGTTTTTTCAAAGATAGATTTGAAAAGTGGATATTGCCAGATAAGAATGAGAGAAGGTGATGAGTGGAAAACAACCTTTAAGACAAATGAGGGGTTGTATGAATGGCTTGTTATGCCATTTGGCTTAACAAATGCCCCAAGTACTTTTATGAGACTGATGAATGAAGTATTGAAGGATTTCATTGGTAAGTTTGTGATTGTATATCTGGATGATATATTGGTCTTCAGTACGACTGAAGAAGAGCATTTGAGACGTCTGACATTAGTGATGAGGAGACTACAGCAGGAGAAGTTGTTGATAAATCTGAATAAATCCTCTTTTATGAAGACATAACTCATTTACTTGGGTTTTTTTATCTCTTCAAATGAATTGAATATGGATCCCGAGAAGGTCAGAGCAATCAAAGAATGGCCATCACCGAGGAGTATGTTTGAAGTGATAAGCTTCCATGGATTAGCCAGTTTCTATAGGAAGTTCATAAAAAATTTCAATGGAATTTGTGCACCAATAATGGATACAATGAAGAAGAGACACAAGTCTTTTAAATGGACAAAAGAAGCTGAGAAAAGTTTCAATATATTGAAGGAGAAGATAACAGAACGAACAATTCTGGTCTTGCCAAATTTTGGGAAGACATTTAAAGTAAGATGTGATGCAAGTGGAGTTGCAATTGGAGCAATTTTGAGACAAGATAATAGGCATGTTGCATATTTCAGTGAGAAGTTGAATGAGACTAAGGGAAAGTGCTCCACATATGATAAAGAATTTTATGCCATAATTCAAGATTTGAAGAAATGGAGGCACTACCTTGTTCAAAAGGAATTTGTCTTGTATAGTGATAACCAAGCTTTACAATTCATAACTAGACAGGAGAAGTTAAATCAGAGACATGATAAGTGGATAGAGTTTATGCAAAATTTCACTTTTGTCATTAAACATATTTCAGGTAATGTTAACAAGGTTGTTGATGCATTGAGCAAGAGATGTTCGATTCTGCAGGAATTTCAAGTGAAGACCTTGGGGTTTGAACACCTTAAGGATATGTATTGTGATGATCTAGATTTTAAGGAAGCATATGAAGCATGTGAAAATCCTATGCTTAGAGACATAAGTCAATGGACATAGTATATGATTCGAGATGGATTGTTGTTTAAAGGTTTCCAATTGTGCATATCGAGGTGCTCGATGAGGGAAAATCTACTGAAGGAAAAACACAGTGGAGGCCTAGCAGGACATTTTGGCCATGACAAGACGTTTGCACAGTTGAACAGTTCATATTATTGGCCAGGTATGAGAGCAAAGGTGAAGAAGTTTGTGAACAAATGTAAGATTTTCTAGTATGCAAAAGGAAAGAAAAAAAACAATGGATTGTATCAACCATTGCCTATTCCAGATAGGCCTTGGGATGCAATAAGCATGGATTTTGTGTTGGGATTGCCAAGAACCCAGAGGGGAAGTGATTCCATATTTTTTGTGGTTGATAGATTTTTGAAGATGGCATACTTTATCCCGTGCCAGAAGACTAGTGATGCAACACATGTTGCAAAAAAAAAATTCAAGGAAGTTGTGAGACTTCATGGATTGCCCAGAAGTATTGTCTCAGACAGAGACATTAAATTTGTTGGTCATTTCTGGAGAATATTATGGAAGAAATTGGGAAAAAAATTGACTTTTAGTTCATCATATCACCCTCAAACAGATGGAAAGATGGAGGTGGTAAATCGTAGCTTGGGAAATTTGTTGAGAAGTTTGGTCACTGAACATCATAGCTAGTGGGATCAAATTATGTCACAAGCAGAGTTTGCATATAATAACTCGCTAAATAGAAGTACAGGAAAGAGCCCATTCCAGATAGTGTATGGGATGATTCCAAGAGAGGTATTAGAATTGAGAGACATGGAGAAAAGTGAATTCAGAAGTGTTGGAGAAGAAGACTTCATTGCATAGATGCAGAAGCTTCATAATTAGATCAGGGAGCAGTTGCATAATAGCAATGCAGAATATAAACGCAGATTTGATCGGCACAGAAGAGAACTTCAATTTGAAGTGGGAGATCAAGTTTTAGCACACTTGAGGAAAGAAAGGTTCCCAAGGGGAACATATAACAAGCTGAAGTTGAAGGAGATTGGACCAAGCAAGATCCTAAGAAAATTTGGTAACAATGATTATGAGATAGAGATGTCAGGGGATGTGGGAATATCACCCATATTCAACGCTTCATACCTATATCCTTACAGGGAAGATGACACAGAAAGATCAGAAGGTCAAAAAACGAATCAGTGGGAGAAGCAGATGCTTGTAGAAGAAAAGCCACAGATGGAGAAGATCGTTGATCAGAGGATTGGAAAGAAGACTAGGAGAAAGACCTATTTTGAATATTCGGTCAAGTGGAAGGGACAACCGATAGAATATTCTAGTTGGGTAAGCGAAACTGAGGTCCATAATCATGGAAGGTCAGTGCAGGAGCTCATGGACAGGAGTCCATGAATTTTCTTCCCAGAGGAGTATGATGCAGGAGCATCGTCAGCAAAGCCACATGGGATGACAGCACAGCGCCTAACGCGCCTTTTGAGTAAAATTTTAAATTTTGAAAGATGGCATATCTTAGAGAACTTCTGAGTAAATGTTGAATCAGAGAAGTCTTGATGATCGGAGGATGAACAATCGTGTCAAACCAAGAGAGATCATCTCTTCCTTTATTTTATTTGATGTTTGCATAGATTGGGAATTTTTGTCTTAAATTGTCTGTCATGGAAGTTTATTGTAATAGGACTAAGTAGTTGAAATCTTTTATTTCGATCAGGTAGGTAGTTGGAGGGAACCCTAGAGGACCTCTTGTATAAGTAAATGCATTGTATGCCTGAATAAGGCTGCTTCATATTAGAAGGAGATAGTTTTCACCGAATGTATGTTGTTTTCAGAACTATAGCCATTTACATTTGAATGAATATAACAGAGGGATATTGACCCAATGCATGGTGTTTCTACTGTTTACAGTGTCCCTGTTATTTTATGTTTTCATGAATGAATGAGTTATGTTATTGAGCATATGAAATTGTGAAGCACTTGGATAAGATTCAATCGTTTCTCTTCATTGATTTCATGCAAGGTGTGCATATAGTCCGCAAGGAGTGCATTGACAGAGTCTATTTCGAATTAGAAGCTCAAAAGAGATAGCGTGAAACTTCCATTTGCCAGGAGTGCAAACGAGACTGTTGCAATGTGTGCACAGTTGCCTGTAAGAAGCTAAGTCTTGCGTAATAATCTGTTGCAAGGAGTGCACAGATTCAAAGTTTGAATAAGGTTCGAAGTAACCCTCTAAGGATTCAAAGGGTTCGAGAGAGAAATATCGAGAGAGATAGCGGAAGAAATCTTCAAAGGGAGTGAAGCTTTGAAGGTTTCATGAGTTATCGGTCAAGATCCGTCCAGGAGGGAGTGGGGACATTCCAAATCGTTGGATCTGGGCAAAGCGCATGAATTTTAGGTCTATGTGTGCACACAGGAGCGAGAATTCACCGAAGTCCCGAAAGGGGTTAGGGATCGTCCATCATCCAGAGGGACAAGTGGCGTAAGATCTACAACTCCATAGTGGAAGCACTTCAGAATTTTTGCAGACAAGGACAAATCGAAATCGTCGAAGAGTCGAAGGATGAAAAAGATCCTGGTCGATGATCGCTAGAAGCACACATGTCAACATATCTAAGACTTCGGGGAAAGTCACTTCGAAAGATATCAATTCTGGAGTGTGAAAAACTTTCGAAGTCTCGAAAGCCAAAGTAGATCGCAACCGTTCGTTGGGGAGAACATGTGGCAAGAGATCAAGAAGTTTGGAGGGCTAACACTCTGAAAGGAAGTCGACGAGAGAGGAGATGATCTGGATCATTAGATCCAAAGGGCCGCGCGTCGAAAAATTGTGTATTTCAGGTGAAAGCGCTATGGGAGAAAGTAAGCGTGGAAAAGTTGAGACTTCTGAAGGCCGAAGTCTCGTAGTGGACCAAAGTTGTTGATTTAAGGTGGACGTGTGGCACCTGATCTAGAAATTCAGGTACGGAATACTCCAGAGGAAAGTGGAGGTTGGAACATCCCCAACTCCCGAAGCACGAATTCCCGAAATAGATCCCGATCGTTGGTCACGAGAGAGGACGAGGACTGTTGATCTAGTCCTGGTTGAAAGTTTCAAAGTCACGAAGTGCCAGGAAGTTAAGCCCTGGGTCATAGCCCAAGGTCACATGCAAAGAAGGATCTAGCGCCTGTTAGTGTGAGATTTGGAAAAGGGTGCTAAGAAAGAAGGGCACGCAGGTACCCGTCAATCTGAGAACAAAAATCAACGATGGGGAATCATTGCGGGGAGCGGAGGAAAAATTAGTGAACGTGCTATTTCGCAGCCCTCTATTCACCAGTGTCATTGATATTTTCAAGAAGGGGGATCAATGACCACGATTTGATCGAGTTGGGAGAGCACTTTCTGATTGCAGGGATAGAGCCCTCCGATAAAGAGCGAGCACGTTGGTGCCTCGCAATTATTGTGAACCGTTGATCAATGAAAAAATCGACAATGACTGAATCATGACCGTGAAAACCCTAAGGGTTATAATAGAGCATGTGTTTGATTGAGATTGAGATCAGTAAGATCTCGAGGAGCTAATCCAACTTGAGGATATTAATATCCTTGACCGGGAGGTCGTGCAGCCCTGAGGGAGAGTAGGGGGGCTCTTCATCAAGTGGAAGACCCCCCCTACTCTCCCTCAGGGCTACGTGACCTCCTGGTCAAGGATCTTAATCTCCTCGAGTTGGATTAGTTCCTAGAGACCTTACTGGTCTCAATATCAATAAAAAACAGGCCATGTTATCACCCTCAGGTTTTTCATGGTCATGATTCGATCATTGTCGATTTGTTCATCGATCAATGGTTCAGAGTAATTGTGGGGTTCCAACGTGCTCGCTCTTTATTGGAGAGATCTATCCCCGCAATCAGAAAGTGCTCACCCAACTCGGTCAAATTGTGGTTGTTGATCCCCCTTCCTAACACGAGATCAATGGTGTTGGTGAATAGCGGGCTATGAACTAGCACGTTTGCTAATTTTGCCTCCGCTCCCCGCAATGATTCTCCACCGTCGATTTTCGTTCTCAGATCGATGGGTACCTACAGGACCTTCTTTCTTAGTACCCTTTTCCAAATATCACACTAACGGGCACTAGCTCCTTCTTTTCATGTGACCTTGGATTGTGACTCGGGGCTTAACCTCCTGGCACTTCGTGACTTCGAAACTTTCAACCAGGACCAGTTCAACGATCCTCTTCCTCCCTCGTGACCAACGATCAGGATCTATTCTAGGAATTCTCACTTCGGGAGTTCAGGATGTTCCAACCTCCACTTTTCCCCGAATTATTCTATACCTGAAGTTCTAGATCAGGCGCCACGTGTCCGCCTCAAATCAACGACTATGGTCCACTTTGGGACTTTGGCCTTCGGAAGTCTCAACTTCTCCATGTTCGCTTTCACCTAGAGCGCTTTCACCCGAAATACACAATCTGTCGACACACGTCCCTCTGGATCTGATGGTCCAAATCTTCTTCACTCTCATCGACTTCCTTTCGGAGTGTTAGGACTCTGAACTTTTTGATCTCTCACCACGTTTTCTCTGCAACAAACGGTTGCAATCTACTTCGGCTTTTAGGACTTCAGGAAATTATCACACTCCACAATTGAAATATTTCGAAGTGACTTTCCCCAAAGTCTCAAATCTATTGACACATGTCCTTCTGGCGATCAACAGCCAGGATCTATTTCGACCTTCGGCTCTTCGACAATTTCGTTTTCTCCTTGTCTGCAAAACTTCTGAAGTGATTCCACTCTAGAGTTGTAGATATTACGCCACATGTCCCTCTGGATGATGGACGGTCCCTAATCCCTTTCGGTAGTTCGAAGAATTCTCGCTCCTATCTACACACAAAGACTTAAAACTCGTGTGTTTTGCCCAGATCCAATGATCTGGAATGTTCCCACTCCCTCCTGGATGGATCTTGACCGATAACTCATGAAACCTTTATAGCTTCACTCCCTTTGAATATTTCTCCCGCTATCTCTCTTGAGCTTTCTCTCTCGAACCCTTGGACTCCTTAGAGGGTTACTTCGACGCTTAGTCAAACTTTGAATCTGTGCACTCCTTGCAGTATATTCTTACGCAAGACTTAGCTTCTTGCGGGTGACTATGCACACCTTGCAACAGCCCCATTTTCTCTACTTGCAAATATAAGTTTCACGCTATCTCTTATGAGTTTCTGAGTAAAAAAAGACTCTGTCAACGCACTCCTTGTGAACTATATGCACACATTCCATGAAATTAACAAAGAGAAACATTTGAAGCTTATCCAAGTGCTTCACAGTTTCATATGCTCAATAACATAACTCATTCATTCATGAAAACAAAAAATAATAGGGAAATTGTAAACAGTAGCAACACCATGCATTGGGTCAATATCCCTCTGTTATATTCATTCAAATGTAAATGGCTATAGTTTTGAAAACAACATACATTCAGTGACAACTATATCCTCCTAATCTGCAGCATCCTTATTCAGGAATACGATGTATTTACTTATACAAGAGGCCCTCTAGGGTTCCCTCCAACTACCTACTTGTTCGAAATAAAAGCTTACAACTACTTAGTCCTATTACAATAAATGTTTGTGACAAACAATTTAAGACAAAACTTTCCAATCTAAACAAACATCAAATAAAGTAAAGGACAATCTAATCTCTCATGGTTTGACGCGATCGTTCATCCTCTGATCATTAAAACTTCTCTGATTCATCATTTACTCGGAAGTTCTTTGAGATACACCATCTTTCAAAATTTAAAATTTTACTCAAAAGGCACGCTAGGCGTTGTGTTGTCATCCCATGTGGCTTTGTTGATGATGATCCTGCATCACTTCATAACTATCTCAAGTGGAAGATGAAAATTCTACATCAACTAAGATGCAGAGGCTTGTATCGAATTACTATGGCAATAGAGATTGAGCCAACTTCTATTGTCGAAAAGAAAAGGTATCTCAACCACATGGATGAGGCCTATGACCTCCTCTATGTGTCTATGTCCCCCGATCTTTTGTTTCACATTGAAGCTTGTACCAGACCAGATGATATTTGGTCAAAGTTGGAGGATCTCTTTGGAAAATAGTGAAAAATGAGCGGCCATATGCTCCTTAGATCCGAGGAATTTTGATAGAATCCATGACTTCTTTACGAAGTTCAAGTCTCCCCCCCTTCATCTAAAGGTATGCGGTGTTGAAAAATCAACTCAAGAAACCCAGCTGATCCTTTCTATTCTAGGAAAACTTGGTACAAATTATGTTTTCTTCATCTCATCTTTCCATACAGCAGATTCACTTCAGGATCTACCTGGAAAATGCCAACATCATATCAGTTTATTGAATCCCTCATGCATGAGAAAGACAAGCTCATCAATATGGGTATAATCAAGGGATCCAATGCACATGCACTTGTTGTGCATGAGAGAAGCAACGCATGGAATTTGAAGACCAAGAAACAAGGAAAGGGAAAGGTGAGTGCAAAGCCAAAGAAGGAAGGGTACTCCAAACCCTTCGATGATTCCTCAAGCTCCAAAGGTGGAAAATAAAATAAAGGGAATACTAAGTGCGGTTACTGCAACCACGGTTATCATCTTGAGTCTGCATGCATGAAGAAAGATATTTATTTGATGGCACAGATACTTCAAAAGAACAATCTTGGGGATCACATTCCTGAGGCTTCCAAGAAGAAGCCAAATCAGGTAACTCTTATGCATTGATTTCCATTAAATCTTCTCTTGATGCATGGATCTTAGATTCGGGCACATCCCGCCATATGGCAGCAATAGATATTGTTTATCCTTCTATTTATGCATCGATGGGTCCTCTCATTCTCATGGTATATGATACCCCAGTTGAGGTCATTGGGCAAGGGAGAGTAGAACTCCCACACAAAAATTTTGAGAATGTATTGCATGTTCTGAAACTCTCCATGAATCTGCTCTTTGTTTATCAGATGATGCATTCTAGTACAGGAAAAACAGTGTAATTCACACTTGATTCTGTAACCATATCTGATATGTGTGATAACTCCACGATTGTTGATGGTGAGGTAAACCACCAATATTGTTTGTATACTTTTAGTAAGTTCATTGCTAAATATGGTTCTACTTTACTACGGATGCATGCTAATGATACTAGTATATTATGGCATGAGATATTCGGCCATATAAACTTCAAATACATACAACAACTATGCAAACAGGAAATGGTCACCAACTTCCCCAACATACATTTTTTCAAAGGAGTTTGTCAAGGATGCATTCTCGGAAAACATCCCCAATAGAAGTTTGAGAAAGGGAAGGTCTAGAGGGCCTCTTGTCCTTTGGATCTCATCCACAATGGTCTAATGGGATCCTTTCCTCATCCATCCATCAACAAAGCAAGGTACATGCTTACATTTATTGTTGATTTCTCACAATACACTTGGGTGTATTTTCTCAAGCAGAAGTCCGAGGTTTTTGAGCATCTCAAAGACTTCAATGCACATGTAGAGACTCATTATGGGAGAAATATCAAAATCCTTCGCACAGACAATGGGGGGGAATATGTGACCTAAGATGTCTAGCATTTTTTTCATAAGCAGGTATACAACTGCAACACATAGTACCTTACACTCCGCAGCAAAACAGAGTAGCCAAGAGGAATAATAGAGCCCTCGAGGAGATGGCCACTTGCATGTTTCATGCAAGATCTTTACCACCCAAGATTTGGGTCGAGGCACTTAACTATTCCAACCATATTCAAAACAGATATCCTCACAAATATGTCAAGGACCGGACTCCCTTTGAGGCATGGAGTGGCAACAAACTGGAAGTCACCCACTTTTGAATATTTGGATCACGTGCATGTGCCCATGTACCCTCTGAAAAGAGGAAAGCATTAGATACACAAAGTATCACATGCATATTTGTGGGATATCCAGATGATGTGAAGGGTTATAGATTACTTGATCTCTCTACTAATAGGCTCATCATTGAGTGCAGTGTTCATTTTTAGGAAACTCCCTTGCATGCATCATCAGAGATACATGCCTATACCTTTATACCACTGCCTACACCAGACATCAGTGTTGATGAGTCCACTCACTCACATCCTGGTTCAAATCTAAGTTGTGAATCTGATTTGGAAGATGATGATCATGTCGATGATCAACATACAGATGTTGAGCCACCATAGATGCCCAAGTGGGCATAAACCATCCTACGGGCAGCAAGAGACCTTGTGGGGGATCCAACAGATCAGAGGAGGACGAGGTCTCAGTTTGAGGATCCTCCTCATGCACTCACAACTATTGAACTAGCGATGCTCATGCATTGTTATATGGTTCTAGCTTCATACCTATAGACCTATATGAGGTTGTAGGGAATCCCTTATGGGAATCCACCATGCAGGAGGAGTATAACTCTCTTCTCAAGAACCAAACATGGGATCTGGTTCCACTTCCTTCAAACATGAAGCTTGTTAGATGCAAATGGGTCTATAGGACCAAGAAGGAAAAAGAAGGACATGTGAGAAGGTATAAGGAAAGACTAGTTTCCAAAGGTTTTTAGCAAATCCATGGAATAGACTATGATGAGACCTTTGCTCCCGTAGAAAATATGGACTCCATATGATTGGCCCTTGCCATTACAACAACCAGGGGGTGGGAAATCACTAGATGGATGTGACAAATGCTTTTCTTCATGGGTATCTCTCAGAGGAGATTGACGAGGATCCTTAAATATGTTCAGGGAAACACGGTCTATGGGATCCACTATGCAACAGGTTATGCATTGGATCTCATGGGATTCACTGATTCTGATTGGGCTGGTGATAACACAAATTGCAAGTCCACTTTTGGGTACATGATGAGTTTGGTTTTTGGCCCCATCTGTTGGTTGAGAAAAAATAAATCATCTATTTCTCTATCATCAACAGAGGTCAAGTACCAAGGAGCGACCAATGTCACTATTCACGCACTTTGGATTCAGAACTTCCTCACTAAGATCGACATCTAGTTTCATCATCCGACTGCCATTTGGTGTGAAAATCAGAGTACTCTCAAGTTTTGCAGAGACCTAGTACAATGAAAGCAGATCAAACACATCAAGATCCATATGCATTACATCAAAGAGATGGTACATGATAGGATCATCAATTTGCAGTATTGTCCATCTGTTGAACAGACTGCAAACATTTTCACCAAGACATTTACTGAGCAGAAGTTCCACTTCCTACACGATCTTCTTGGAGTGAAGGACACATATGCTTAGCATTTGTATTTCCTTCTTCATTTTGATGCATTGTACTTTGAGGGGGGGGGAGGGGGGTTCCCATGAGGTTTTCCCTCTTTCCTCTATTTTTTCAGTGTTTCATTCTTATATGCATTGTATAATGGGTACCTAACATGGCCTTGGTTGTCGAGATCCATTCATCATGTACACCCTAGTAGTGATCAGGGGGGGTGTTGGTGATATTACACACTCATCTAGGTAATTATTTTCCTAAGGTTGATAGTCCAATGTTGAGGGTGCTTCCATATATGAGAATATTCTCTCTTGAGAATATTTCCCTACAATTAGCCTTCCCTCTTTAGTTTAGAATATGTTACACCTTAGTTAGACTAGTGGAGGTGACTCATGCATGGAAACCTTGGTTTTATCACCAGCAGTTTCATGTTCACGTCAATTTCCTCACTAGGAGTGTACATCTGTCATGCATGTGGCTAAGAGGGGGAATATATTTTGATTACATGTGTTTCTCTCACTTCCACACGTATGACTCATTTAATTGATGATTGGATGAACTAGTTAACTAAGACTAGATGGTAGATTACTTTGGTTTATGTCACTGAGTTCCTTTATCTCTCTATATCACTATTATGGTGACTTCACTTAGCCATGTAGATTATATCATGTGTATGTTACCATTTTACTCGACATTTAATACAATTCTTTCATTCTACTCTCTTCTCGTCTCTCTCGCAAGATTTGTGTGTTCATTTTCTACTAGCTAGGTTTACTGTGAAAACTTCACATGAGCAAGAAGTGAGATCTCTCCCTCGGTGAAATGGTGAAGACACAGGTTTGAATCTCTTCATCCCCTCAGGGTTAGGCTCCATTAGCAGGATTGATAGTTTACCTCGTTTACCATCCATGGATCATGGGGAAGTACTCGGAGCGTTTTTCGCGAGGATTTCCTTGGAAAAAAAAACTACCCAATCCACATTACATTAAATGGCCACCATACATATATATTATTATCTCTAATGGGCCCTTGTCTACCCCATTAAACATCTATGATGGATCCCACCATTTAATCCTTAGTTATCTTTATAACATAAGTTACTTGTGTCTACATAACTTTGAGCCAAATTTTTGTCCTAAGAACGGGAGTATGTAATGCACCACTATAGTTGACTTGGTTCTATATATGACTAAGATGTTTTCACTTGGTTAGTTAGATTATTTGTGTCATTTATGACTTGGAACTTGATGAATTTTATGTAGACTGTTTATGTACATAGAGAAGTGTATGAGGACATGCACATGTGACATGTGACATGTGTGATTTTTCTCTGATTGTTTATATGTTTGTGCTATGATAATGATGTATTGATTATAGATTTTACTGAGAAAGTGGAAATTGTGGAAAGATTGGCCAATTATGCAAGACTCTTGGATGGAGGAGAATGGTACTAACCTAGGCTAAAGGTCAGAAGGTTGGATGAGCCAAAGGAGTAGAAACTCCTTAGTAGTTACATATGAGCATTTGAGGGTCGTGAACGCCTAATTGCATAATGGAAATAAAACTTGTGTATGAACATTATGAATGTTGTGAAAGCATACTAATATATATCTCACGAGATGATACTTTGATTATTTTGTATATAAACCATATGCATATGTTGCAATATGATTTCACTCATCTTGGTAATGCATACAACCAATTCTTGATTGTCTTGGAGAACTCTAAGATGGGAGTCTAATAGTGAGACCCCCTGAAGGTAACTTGTGGATTTAAGATTTATGATTTGGAAAATTTTATGCAATTTCTTAGTGAGAGTTGATGTGTTTGTATGATTTATGCATGTGAATTAGATAGGGTGAATCCATTCCAACTAACCAACAAATGGATTTTGCTTCATTGTATTGAGATTAGTAATGGTTCTTACAATTGCCACTCAATTATAAGAGAAAGGCACAAAGGCTCTTAGGAGGATATGGCTTCATAATTTTGGAATGAGACGGAATGATTTAGCTTACCCACTCAATCCCAATATTGAGGTGACAAATTTTAATATTTTGGCACATAGTTCTCTACATAATATGTGGGATAAGGAATTCAGGTAGCTTGGTAAACCCATCTATCTAGGAGTGGAGGTGACATTATTACTCTGAGTACTTCCACTGTGTTAGGTAGCATGCCTCATGGTTATGATCAGGAAGTGGAAAGTAAGGAAGGAAAGGGCCTTACTTCCTAGCAGCGAAGCCTTTTAGATGTCAAGCTACACTAAGGTAGTGATAAGTGAATCCGTGGTTATATTAATTTACATAAAAGTTAACCACTTTTAGGGGGTTCTTTGAAATGTGATTATTTTATTTAAATAAAAGAATTATTTATTTATCAATTGTGTGTAGCTCTAGTGGTTGTCAGGAAAGTTTGTTATCCTCCCCACCCAGGTTGAAATCCTACTTGTGACATGTCTTAATTCTTGATGAGCTATATATGATCTATTCATGAGTTGTAGTCCTAGCCTCGTGCCCCAGAGAATATAGGGTTTATCTTGCATACCATCCTCAAAATGAGAGGAAATTCCCTAGAGGTTTCCCCTCGGATATGTTACATTGAAAAAAGAAGAAGAAAATAAAATTATTTGAGGAAAATAAATAATGGAGGAAATTATAAAAATGACACATGGGGTATGAGAATAATCACTTAATTTATGAATTATGAAAGATAGATGAAATGTGGAGATTCCACCTTCTAGGGTGAATATTAGTTAATTAAGAAAATAAGAAATTGTGGATTTTTACATGGGGCAAAGGTGGTTTATCTCTTGAATCTTAAAAATACAAGAGCCCTCCATGGTTTTGGGGGTGAACCTGAAATGCTATTAAAATTATGTCAAAAGAAAGTTAAACTAAACATATAAAGCATGTTGGTCTAGAAGGAAGTTGGGCATTATTACTACATTAATCCCCTTGGCAGAGGTGCAGTGGCGGTCTGACATGTTTAGTGATGAAATTCCTAGTTATGAGCCCACATAGCTCGGAATTCCCATGGAAATAATTTTTTCTTAAATATGAAAGGGTGGAAACTAGTAGGCCCAATTTGAGTTAGCAAGACTAAGGAGTTAGACATCATATCAAATGATGGAAACATCACTTCTCTCATGTACAATTTTAATTAAAAATTCATTTCATTAATTATGTGTGAATTATGATTTCTAATTCATATATGATTTCATGAGAAATTTATGAAGGTTGTGGCACATGGCTCTAGGAAGAATTTTGATTCTAAATATATGTATGAAATGTTAACCTTGTCGTTAGTTTATACAAGTATTTTGAATTAAATTGTTGTGAGAAGATTTGTGTGCTTAGGCTAAATGATAATGGGATGAAGTAAAGCTCTTGTTTAATTTATGTTGGATTCCATACTTCCAGTTAATCCTTTGATGCCCATTTAAGAAAGGGTTGCATAAGTGTTGGGAAAATGCATAAGATTGTGTTACAGGTTTTGCAAATATAACCAAGAGTAAGTCGGTTTTCTTAGTTGTAGAAGGGTTGTATTGGCCTAAAATGTTTTTGGGTAATTTTCATCCAAGTTTGGTAAAATCTCTTCTCCTTTTTGGTTTATTTTTTTTCATTTAATATGTGTCACATTAGGAAACTTAGAGAGTTGAATTCCCTATTACATCTATGGATTTGTGTAAAATCTATTGTGTGTGTTTGTATGTGTGTTATGGGAATGCTTGTGGGTTCAAGCATGTTGAATATGGTGAGAAATCAAGAATGTCTGGCTTTGTGTGAAATCTATTGTGTGTGTTTGTATGTGTGTTATGGTAATGCTTATGGGTTCAAGCATGTTGAATATGGTGAGAAATCAAGAATGCCATACTCATTGTGTGAGTTTTGGCATTCTTGCATAAATATACCTCGTCGGTAGAAAGAATGATTGACTCATGTGAGTAAATATTATTTTCTTCTAGTTTAATGTTTTAATGTTGACAATCATTTATGTGTGTTATGATTTTTAATGTAAATGCATTTGTTGTATACAAAGTGTTTGATTTTGTGTCTCAACCAAGAAAGCATTAGAATGTATGAAGATTGTTTGATTTTGTGCCTCACCCAAGCAAGCATGAGAATGCAGGCATCATTTGCATGAGATAATTCTTAGATGTTAATTCAATTTTTGAGGTCATTATTTACAACCATATAGACATTATTTTCATGTATGTACTCTCATATGGGATTTGATTTAGTGTTTAGACACATGAATTTTGCTTGCAAAGTGTTTATGGAAATGTGTCAATGAATGGAAAAAAAGATTCCTTCAAAGTGTTGTAGAAATCTATCAATGGATAGAAAAAAAATGCATGCTTAAGTGTTTGTATAAATGTGTTAATTGCTAAACTGAAATGAAAGCTTGCATAGATTTTTTTATGTGATAGACCAAGTGGTTAGCTCAACCAGTTGTTGTGAATGTTGTTGTACATTTAGCTAGTTCCGTGAAAAAATGTGCCTGGATCAAATCCCCATGGGTTAGTTGCAGTGGACTATGCCAATGAGTTTACTAGTAATGTCATACGCAATTGTGGGGAAACATCCATTGGATTACCCTGTAAAGTTTTACTTGGGAAAAAAAAAAAAGAGTTTGTTGTGTAATTCTTTTGGGTATTTTTTTTGTATTTGATTTAATTATCCCTTATGGTTTAATCATCCAAGACATTTTACCTAATTGTAACCATTTGATTAATATGCTCAACTAATTTTGAGTGATATGCAACTTATTGTTTATACCAAATTTTGGGTATGGTTATAACTTATCTAGGTTCTTTTAGTATCAAACATAATAGGAGTGAGTTCATGTTGCTTTGGAAAATTGAACATAGAATGTTTACACGTGGTCGTAGCCTATCCCATACCTCTTACTATCAAACCTTAGTACAAATTATTTTGTTAGTGAAAATAAAATATAATTTTGGGTATCATGTGCATTCTCATAAAGTGAATTAACTTGCACCTTGTAAGCTTTAAGAGGGCATCATATTGTAAGAGAAGGTGCTTTTCTTACGACATGTAATTTAATATGGTTTCATAATGTGTTGCATTATGCTTTAAGGATTGAATCATATGTGAGATGGAAAGGATATGATGTAAATAAAATGACAAGGACATTATTTGTCTTCCTCAATCTTTACTCTGTTAATTCTTTTAATCCTTGAATGTTTCATAAATTGATTTACTTATTATTTATGGTTAGTTAATTTTTTTAATCATAGAATGTTTTATAAATTGATTTAATTATTATTTATTGTTAATTAATTATTTTAACTCTTGAATACTTTATAAATTGATTTAATTATTATTTATTGCTAAACTAAGTGGATAAATTGTCATAATTGTTCTTTAGTATTGAGAGATTTATCATTTGTTATACAATTGGTTTTCATTGATGTCAATCTTTGGAGTGTTCGAGATATCCCGGAGTTGTGATAAAAATTGATGATGAGTTAGTTGTCATTGATGTCAAAAAGAATGGTTGATGTCTGCAAATGTGATGGGTGCATTTGATGAAGTCTACAAGAAGCCCTGAAGGTGTGCTTATGGAACCCGAAGTTGATCAAGAAAAATTGACATGAAGGACAGTATAAATGCAAGTATCACACTCATATATAGATTTTCCTCGTCATGCCATTTCCAATGGTAGGTGGTACGCCACGTGGTTCCTCGCGGTTGAGGAGATATGCCCTCATGAAGTTGGAAGCCCCGAAGAATGGTTAAGAATCCCCTAAGCAGTTACAAGTCATTAATTAAAGAGTAAAGTTGTTGCAAACAAGAAGTTACAAGTCRGTCTCATTAAGGATATTATTGGTAAAGTCAACCCTAAAAAATTGAATTGAATTTTATTTGTGTCAAGTCAGCCCTAAAAAGAGGGTGCAAGATCTAGTATATTAAATAAGGCACCTAGGAGTTCATTTGTTACATCAACTCAAGTGATTTTTAACTGAGGTAACCAAGGATATCTGAGACATTTTTCAGAGGGAAGGTGAAGTGAAAAAGGGTGAAATTTCAAGGGAGGATGAAGTCTTGTGAGGATGTGTTCTAAGGTATGTTATTTATAGGTCATCTTACCATTTTTGTTGTAACTTTTTTTCTAGAATGATGTAGAGAGCGAAACTTAGAGGATATTGAGAACACATATCAAGGTAACTGTGGTAGAAATTAAAGATTTTGGGTCATTGTATTTTCGTAGATACACTCTCTAGACAATAGGGTTTTTGGCTAGTCCTCGAACTAGTCTCAAACAGGTGTTTTGGGTAAAACAGTCATAACTTCTTCATAGAGGATCTAAATTCAGTGAGACAAAATGCATTGGATAGAGTATAAGCCTTAGTATTTTTTTTATTATTTTTAGATCCGTGTATCAAATATTCCACACATGGAATTCTATACAAGTTCACTCTCTAGAATAAGCCAGAATTTAGCAAGGTTTGTCATTTTTGCTATAACTCCTCTTCTGGGACGTTCCAAGCCATGAAACTTGGAGGAATTGCATAGACTATATTGAAGAATATTGGATACAAGTTTCAAACCTTTATTCATTACAAGTATAGAGTTATTCTTGTTGAAATTTAGGGTTTGTGACTAATCCAAAAACTAGTCTCATGAGACTAAGGTAAAGTTTGATGAAGATGTTATTCTCTTGTTGTTGAAGTTGACGAAGGTCTGCAGGTTTGTGATCACATGCACTAGGTCTATTACAGAGTTACAGGTATTTTTGTATACATGTTTTAAGGGTTACATTTTGATGATGTTATGGTGCATGCTTAAGGCGAGTCTTTGGTATATTGACAAGGTATTGACACATAATTGAGGCACATCTTAGGTGCATGGTTGAGGCATATACTTGGTATATGATATTGGTTGTTTGGTCCTTTGTTGAGGCACTTCATTGATGATATCTTATTGTACATGGTGTATGGCATGGTTGATAAATATCATGAGTGATATGGTATATGGTTGAGGCACATGGTTTGAGGAGCATCTTGGATATTGGGCAAATTGTTTGAGATACGTTTTTGGTATATGTATGAGGCATTCATTGGTGGAATTGATGCGTGGTGAGATACATCGTTGAAGGATGATATGGTGTTGGCACATGGTATGGCACATGTTTTGGTTGATGCATGATTTGGTACATGGTATGGTACAGGTTTTGGTACATGATTGATGCATGATTTGGTACAAGTTTGGTACATGATTTGGTATAGGTTTAGTACATGATTTGGTACAGGTTTGGTACATGATACAGTACAGGTTTAGTACATGGTTGAGATACATATATTGTGATAATACGTTGGTGATATCGGTGTATGATTGGTAGAGGCATGTTTTGGTGATGTTTGAGCATCTGGTTGAGAGGTGTTCTTGGTGATTGAAGATTTGGTTTGGTATCAGTGACAGTGACAGGTTGACAGTGACATGTTGTTGACAACGATAGTTTGGATACAGTGATAGGTTGATAGGTTAGAGGTTGATGTGACAATTGCAGTGATAACAACAGTGGCAGTGACAGTGGCAGTGATTGTGGTAGTGACAGTTTAGTCTACACTTATATTTTAGGGAGGCAGGATGGGGCAAGGAAAGGTGGTTGTAGCCTCCTTCTGATTGGTGCCAGAGAACTTAGAGAGTTGGAGCTTCCTTTAGGTTGGAGCCTGAGAATTAGGGGGTTGTGTCCTCCTTCTAGTTGGAGCCATAGAATTCATGGATTTGTAGCTTCCTTTAGGTTGGAGCCTGAAATAGGGGGTTGGATCCTCCTTCTAGTTGTAGTTGGAGAATTGGGAAGTTGGTGCTTCCAACGAATGTATTCTTTGATATATAAGAAAGCATTGTGTGGTTTTCTCTCATTTGGGTTTCCACGTAAATTTTGGTGTACTATGTATTTGATGTGATGTTGTTTATGTTTATATGCTCATGATATATTGAATGCAATCATAGATGATACATTGATGATATAATGTTGATAAGATTGAAGTTTATATATTGTGGTTAAAAGAGGTAAAAGTGCTCATACTAATTCACACCCCC
>SNQJ01S0035991.1:0-21674 GCA_010110895.2 Picea sitchensis | reverse complement strand
GGCCAATGGCACAGTGGAAGCTTTTAATAAGATCTTGGAGAATGCTTTGACAAAGATCTACAATATAGGGAGAGATGATTGGGACTTATGAATCCCTATAGTATTATGGGCTTATCGAACTACAAGTAAGAATTTGATAGGATAGACACCTTTCTGACTGGTCTATGGACAGGAAGCAGTGATGCCAATGGAGTTCATTCTCCCGAGCATGCACATTGCAGCCATCACTAAGCTCTCGGATACAGGTGCAATAGAGGAGATATTGTTGTAGTTAGTACATCTTGAGGAGGATCGATTTATTGCAGGATTCCATCAGCAGGTTCAGAAAGCCAGAGAGAAGGCCTCGCATGATCGCCACATTAAACCAAATAAATTTCACGTCGGTGATTTGGTACTACTCTGTGACAACAAGTATATGAAATATCTAGGGAAGTTTTGCATGCATTGGTTGGGACCTTACGTAATCCAACAAATAACCGAGACAAGTGTTGCGCGGTTGGAAACCTTGGATGGAAAATTCCTGGAAGGCATGGTGAATGGGAATAGGCTGAAACTCTATAGAGGCATTCAACAGTCTACGCAGTAATCTGGGTTGTGCTAGAAATCTTGTATTATAGTAATTGTACCATAGTAACAAGAAAAACAAGAAAAACCAAATAAAAAGTAGAAAAAGGAAAGAAAACAAAGAAAAAGCGGATAGAGGAAACAGGGAAAGAGTGTGTGTGTCTTAAGGTATCCGAACTTGCGTAGTTGGAATGATCATCACACGCAAGAAAAAAATTGTGCCAAGTTAACCGACATGACACAAACAAGCCTGAGTATGAAGCATACAGTGGAAACAACAAAGCATCAATGCGCAGTTTAGAAACAAAAAGACCAATAAAAGCAATACGACATGGAAACGGCGGTTAGGCTATAGGCATGACATGTCATAAAGGCATTGTATCAGTCTTAAATAGGAAAATCCACTGGAAATCACGAACATATCAGCAATATGAAGGGAAAATCATAAGAGGGATTTAGCAATAAAGGAGCATTTAGTTACCAGGTCAACAACCACAACGACGGATCGAACATGGCAGTTAAGGAAGGATGAGATAGGTATACTTGGCATGCAAGTTCCAAAACATCAAGAGGTCAGTAAACTCTAAGTCATTGTTACATGCAAGCAGAAGCGAACAGAACTGATATAATGCAACCTACACAGACATACAAAGTTCATCCAAGATTCCATCACACACAAAGAATGGTGCCACCGAGAATGGGACGGTCATCCGCTGCAGTGAAGAAACAATCGAAGCGACTAGTAGATGTGGAGGTCGAGGAGGTGGTCGAAACTTCGACCCTGGCACCACTAGCAAATTTTAAGAGAGATTATTTACATCTGAGGAAGGATGACACACCCCTAGTAAACATACCAGTGAATGCAAAGTACCCATTACCAATAGCACCAATTTTGAATGACGTCAACAACAATGAAGACATGCTCGGCAAGGTGGCCAACTTGAAATTTATGGACAATGATATTATTGATACACAGAAGTTCCCTGACTTGGCCAGGGATCATTATTTATGCATGAAAACCAACCCAGACACATGAGCAATTCAGGTAGAGCCACATGAATGGGCATCAAGCTTGGAAAAGCAGGGATACTAAACTTGTTCGAAATTCCACATTTTGGACAAAGTACAAAAATTAATTCTTATGTAAAGGTGTTACTTAGTTTCGTTCATGGGGGGAAACTCTAGCTCAATCCCCCAGTCTCGATTGATACTGCGCTAATTGCACGTATCACAGGTTTTGGAAAAGCAAGAGAAGACCCATCATTGTTGTTCCATAAAATTGGAGAGTGAGCCCTCTCTGAAGCCATGAAAGAGAAATTTGACACATTCAGAGGAAAAAGGGGTCTGGATGTGAAGAGCATCAGTGACAAGGATGTCAGGTTTACAACGCAAATTTTGGCTTGTAAGTTGTTGTGCAAATGTCGTAGAGACGAAGTGCCAGCAGCAGAGAAATGCAAGGAAGGAATTCAAATGAACTGGGCGACATTTCTTGTTAACCAATTTCTACAAGATTGCACAGAGGCCAAGGAGAAGGGCGTTGAGTTTCACTATGCATGGTTAATCATTCTCATTGTGTTGGTCGGGTGGTAAGAGCCCGCATATTACCAGTGCATGTGTGCTTCTGGTAATAGCCCTTTGGCTACTAGGTATGCCAACTTGTGGCACTCAACAATCAAGAGACGACAGAAGGACAATAACGCCACTTTTTATAACTATTTGTAGCTCATTACTAATGTAGTGTATACCACACCAACATACCAAAGGAAGTTGTTGTCGCATACAGGGATGTCACACAATTCAAAGCCGGCATGCGCCATTTGTATGTGCAAGTCAAAAAGGATCCTGTGCGGCAAGAGTTTCCAACCAGTTACTGGTTAACACTACAAGACATGCACTTAATCATCTTTGACTGGGAGGACGAGTGGAAGAGTCTAGCAGACAAGCCAGGGTCATCAAAAGAGGACGAAGACCACGCCAAAAGTGAGGAAGAATAGGATTAGATGAATGGAACAGGAAATCATCCTGGCCAATCTACAGTCCTTGACGCAGGACTCAAAAGAAAAGATAAAGGGTCAGAACAGATAGGTGGGGCGCGGAAGAAAGCTAAGGCGCATCGGCATACCCCTTTTTACATCTTAACCAACGATGATATGGATTGAATTGGATACCAAATAATGGATTCCACAGAGGAACTCTGGGAGGAAGCTGCCAAGAAGCATGAGGACCAACAGAAGAAGGTTCGGGATCAGCTGGGAATCCTTCAACAGATCCTAGAAACTACATGTGTCGTGAAAGAAAACGGGTCAGGGGAAGGACCATCCACGGGACCAAGGACAGAAGTGGGCAGTGCACAGCCGACCCTAGCACAACTCATAGGAGAACATAGAACCATACAGATTGAGGAAATTGTGTTAGAGTTGCCAGCGGGCGAATTGCAGGAGCAAATAAAGGCATTGTGTCAGCTTAACATAGTCATATCCTGACTAGTCATCCAAAGAGTACAAGACTTACAAGAAGAATTGGTGCAAGCAATAAAGCATGGAGGAGACGCAGCGCACTGAGACTTATACATAATATGGGACGAAAGAGCCCAAGTGCAAACACATTATGATACAACACTTCAACAAAAGAACGAGATTGAAGGCGGAATGGAGGAAATGTTGAAGAATAAAGAGGGCGTTGAGGAAAGGGCCACGAGATCACTATAGGAGAAGGACGAAGTTGAAGGCATGGCGCAAAAGACAAAGGCAGTTGTCCAACAATTATACAAGGAAGTACCAGAGGTTCCCTTGGTCATAGAGGCCACTATGGAGGAACAGTTGTCGAACATTGGCGAAGTCAGAAAGGGATTCAGAGTGCAAATCCAAGATTTACAATAGAATAGAAAACCATGAACACCACTAGAGGTGCACAAAGAAAGAGTGAGGATGGAAATGACAGTCGTTTCCAAGATTAAGAAATTTGAAGATGAATGCACAAAAATTTATGAAGAGAGTGCAAAGGTGTGGGAAGAGCTCATGGGAGACCCAAAGATGAAGGTCGTAGAGGCCAAACTGCGAGAAGTGCAAGAACAGGTGCATGAGGTAGCAGAAAAGGTGACTACATTGCCACCAGTCGAGCGTAATGTAGCCATTTTGGCTCAGGGACAGGCATCTGTCAAAGTGGAGAAAATGCGAGACTAGCAGAAGGTCCTTCAACGAAGACTAGGGCCAAAGAAAGAAGAAGTAATAAATATTATTGGAGAATTGGCCATTGTACAAGGTAAGGTCAAACAAGTTGTGACGGAAACAGAGACCAAACTCACAGACTTGACTGTGTAGTCCATAGAGGAGATAACAATAAAAGAGGCCACAATTGTCGGAGAGGTAGAGGTCGATAAGGCTGTCGCTCAACAATTCATTGCAATGTGGAAGAATAGGCAACAGGCTTGAGTGGCTCTGGACGAGCCAAAAGTGATTGTTGGGGGCTTGTTGGACAAGCAGTTTTGGATGCAATTTAGGAGAAAAACCTAAGTATAAAGAAAGTGTGCAGAAAGAATAAAGTGCGCAGAAGGAAGAAAGGCGCGCAGACAAAAGAAGAAAGCAAGCAAGCGAGAGAATAAAAAGCGAAATATGACAGCATGACATTTAGAAATAGAAGAACAACATAAAAGTTGCATGAAGAGCGAAAAGCAGAAGAAAGTAAACGACCAGTTAACTGAGTTGGCCATGCCATGCATTGTAATGGCTATTTTTGGGGATAGGGTTTTAAACCCTAGATTTTCGCTTTGAAAGATCTATCATTATGGAATCATAAGTCCAACTAGCATCGCTTATAACATAGGCTTTTGTCTTTTGAATTTATAGGAGATATGTTATGGTTAAGAGATTGACATGAGGGTTGCAATAATGACCTTGTCCTTATAATGATAAATTAATAATTAATCATCAATTATTTGAGTTCCTGAGTTCTCCTGCTTGTTGAGTGTATTTCAAAGGAATTGTAAGTCCTATTTAGTTACTAGCTAAACTTAATACACTATATATGGATGAGGGTTGCAATAATGACCTTGTCCTTATAATGATAAATTAATAATTAATCATCAATTATTTGAGTTCTCTTGCTTGTTGAGTGTATTTCAAAGGAATTGTAAGTCCTATTTAGTTACTAGCTAAACTTAATACACTATATATGGATGAGGGTTGCAATAATGACCTTGTCCTTATAATGATAAATTAATAATTAATCATCAATTATTTGAGTTCTTGAGTTCTCCTGCTTGTTGAGTGTATTTCAAAGGAATTGTAAGTCCTATTTAGTTAGAAGCTAAACTTAATACACTATATATGGATGGTTGTCATGTGTTTTGCAAAACTTTAACCATAATGGAAGTCTCAAATGAATTTGCAATATGTCATTAATCTTGGGTTACCTTATGGCATGTATGTTGAATGTTTAGGCTCATGAAATTAATGATGTAAATTTAAACCTTTGTTAGATTATGAAGTAAATATTGTGATATGACCTTGGGACTTGGGGAAGTCCAGATTATGGAAATGACTTTGGAAGAGGGCTTGAGAGCAACCCTATCTTGTTGGCTTGACTTTTTAATATATGAACTCATATCGATGAGTATTCTATGATATCAAAGAACATCACCAAAAGTTGTAAAACTTTCTAAGGTGAGTGATTTGAGCTCTAATCCAAGATGCGTGAAAAATGGAAAGGTGGACAAGTAAGAATTCAAACATAGTTGATTGTGGATAACCAATGAAAGGAACCTCATATGGAATAAGTGTAACAAGTGGTTTTATTATTTTATTTTAATCAAATTGAAAGTTTGTGTGGTTTTATTATTTTATTTTAATCAAATTGAAAGTTTATCACCGCAGTGGAATGATTATAAGTGAAATGTTTTCAAGGCCTTCTACAAACATAAACTTGACAAGAAGGGCTACATTGGATTCTTCAGTGAATAGACATTGGAGTCTCCAATCTAAATAGACCACTTGCCTCTTTTAACTTTACACTTTATTTGCCTCCCTCACAGTAACTATCCCTTCTCTAATGAGTATGAGTACCTTTTTTGGTTTTACCCCTTCTCCAAATTGATGTACTTTTTTGGTTTTACCCCTTCTCCAAATTGATGGGCTTTGATATTTTATAATCATCTCTCTCCTTGGCTACCATTTGTAATCTTGGAAGCTAAGAAGCCCACATAGAAACAAATGAAAATGCTAGTAAGGAAATTACTATTTTAGATTAAGTCGCCAATCTAGGATGCAGATGGTGGCATAATAATGGTAATGATGACTCCACAACTATACGGATCTCTCATCTTGATGTTTTTTATTATATTTTATTTTAATGAGTATGCCAACCATGGAGGCACTATTGAAATTTTAGGTACATATGTGATATCATGTATCACACCATCTAAAATTTTAGTTTCAGTACTTTCTTGATATCAAATACGCACTTACTTTGGTGGTAGTGCTANATTTTATTTTAATGAGTATGCCAACCATGGAGGCACTATTGAAATTTTAGGTACATATGTGATATCATGTATCACACCATCTAAAATTTTAGTTTCAGTACTTTCTTGATATCAAATACGCACTTACTTTGGTGGTAGTGCTAACCTAACCTACCTAAGTGGGCTACTTTTTTGTATTAAAATAAATGTTGTGCCTATTATTTCACAATCCTAGAAGATTTTGTGAGCTTTTAAAAAAAAAAAGAAGATGAGTGGGAAGGGAGGTTCTACATTTATTAGAGTGGAACTTTTTAAGGGTCAAGCATGATCTTCATTTGTTAGAGTGCAACTTTTTAAGTTCAAGCATGATCTTCTATATAGAGTACTTTAGGCATGTTAATTATGAATTAGCCTAGCTACATACAAGTAGAAAAAGAGTAGTCATGTAAGTAGACCTTCGAGACCTTCAACATTAAGTATCGAAGTATTGACTCATCCTATTAAGTGAAAAAAACTCGGTAAATTTATATCAATCAAAAATATTTTGTCTTAAAAAAATATATTTGTGATATTTAGTTTTGCCACCTTAGATTGTATGTAAATAAATTGTAATAATTTCTATTTTTTAGAGGTTGTGATTGGGCATTACACTATGTGGGTCTTATGTAGAATGCACCATATTATAATCATTGATTGTGATACACATATTCCTAGTACAAATTGTAAGATGGTTGTTAGGAGCACAAGGGGGATACGAGTCCACAAGAGGGGACGAGGAAACTGAGTCCATAGAAAGGATTGTATTTCCATATGTCAACTCAAGTGCTTTCCACCTTTTGCTCATATGTCAAAAACAAAAATCTCCACTATGACCTTGACTATAGGTGTCCAAATACAAATACCTTGGGACATATTTTCTCAAGGACACATATGTCTCATGCAAAGCTACAATATATGAAGCATCACTTTTTTGGGAAGTGTTCTTCTTCCACTCTTCCTTTAAGTCGAATTGTCTTCCATCACTGTTGTAACTTGCTCCAACTTATACCATAAACCCAATAGCCTTAGAGTAGTTGTCATCCTATAGTGAACAATCAAGGGTTATATGCCTAGTATGAGACAAAAATTGATTGGTCTTGACCAGAAACCCATGGATGTAATGAGAAAAAAGGTTTAGAAAGGAAAGAAACCTACATCTCCACATGTTTTTGTTAAATGTTGTCTCCATTTGAGCCAAGGAATACCATCCCAAGTCTCCTAAAAAGAAATCTGGTAGCTTGAATTGGACTCTTCTTACCTACATTATTACACTTAGTATGAACGATTTCTCAAGGGAATGAATGCATAGAAGGGAAATTCTGTACAATGTGTTATGAATGGCTAAGAGAAAGAGATTCATGAGTATATTGAATGTTGGTTAAGGTACCTAGAGTAAATTATATGCTAAGAATTCATGATAGACGTCTAGACTTAGTCGAATCATGAGCACTATGGGTTAGGTTGCATGGGAGATAGATAATATAGTTGGGTCTTCACCATCATAGCCACATACCCCAACTTGGGGACGGAATCCATAACATGTGCCTATCACTAGGAGATGAATCACTCCTACACAACTAATTTCTTAAACATAATTCATATTAAAGAGAAGTACTAATATTTACTTTATATTATTGTACTTAATTTGCCTAAATAATATTTTGAAAATGAACTCATTACATGAAATGACTTATGAATCTTCATGAAAATGAAGGTGCACATAAGATGTCATGTAATACATCATTAAATGGTGAGCTTACTTATGTAATTACGTAAATAATGCATTATGGATGAATGTTGCACATACAAATGAATGAAGTAAATTCACATGTGTATATGTTGTTGTGGTTTTATAGTTTTTCATGCATTGTGTCTGTCGATGTTTTGTGTATGAGTTAGATTCTTGTTGTGCACATGTTAATTATGGATGTAGTAGCATTACAAATCCATTGGGTCACAGATAATCAAGCTAGCAAATGAGATAAAATATTGAGACTTACTACCCCACTGATGTATAATTTCAACATGGTCACACAAGTTTGAATTACACAAGAGTCAACTCACAAAACACATCAAGAAGAGAACACATGTTATGCATGGTTAAACCCTCGAGTAGGAAACATCCATGAAGAAAACAATATTGTATTATATTTGTATCCTCCTCACTCACTCATCTCAAGATCTCTTAAATTGCTCCTCTTAAGATCTTATGAGGCAATGGCACAAGACCCATTATATAGCAATTAGGCATAACTAATTCATTAATCTCAATAACCACCTCATAAATGAGCTCCATTAACCATATCATGATGGAGGACAATTAACCCACTAACCACCTCATTAATGTGGACAAGATAAGGTTACTTACACTATGTGTAGTAAATGTCCACTAAGTAATAATAACTAACAAGGCGGATTATTAACACCAACACACCCCCACCCTTAAGCTTCACTTGGGAGACAAGTAAAAAAGTAAATGTAGACCCACATATTTGGCCAATTAGATATTATTCCAATGTGCCCTTCAACACCCACTCACCTCCTTGCACATAATATGCACAAGTTGGATAAGATGTGATACAAAAAAATGATCAAACATTACAAAGAGACCGCTTTGAAAAAGAGGGTATGTCCTGATCATTACCAGGTACAAAACAAGTTCATAGTGACTAGCTCTTGTTTAGAACAATAGAAGAAAAGATTTCATAAATGAGCATAAGCACAAGTGATAAAGATTGGGAGTGAAGGAACCCATAAAGCTACTATGAAAGATGATTGATGATGTTGAGGGTAATCCAAGGAAGATGTCAGCAAGTATTGAAGATCAATAAGAGTGTTTCATTCAATCCAAGAACCAATTCCCCACCTCCCAAAAAACACATTAACAAGGAAGTAAAAGGGGTTTCCATCATAATTATTAAGAGGACTAAAAGTGTTAAAGTTGTTGTTCCTGAGATTGATTCTAAGGCTCAAAGAATAATGTCAGGCATCAAAGGTTTTAAATAAAATGTTTTTATGAGTGCCTTTTCTACCTTCAGTTTTTTAAGAAAAGATATTTAAATGAAATTAATAATAAGACAGTACAGAGGTTATATCTCGTTATCTGAGTCGCAAATATGATGTAGATAGATTTACAAAATTGTTAAACAAAGTCAAGTATCAATTACAAATAAGTCTCACCTTGTTTGCAGTAGAAGAAAAAGTAGAAGATGCGCCCTTGAACAGGATATAAAATTGCAGTGATTCACACAGATCACAGGTCTTGTTTTACTCACAGTAATAACAGAGGAAAAGTTGTTTACTGAATGAACTCTTGGTATGATATGATCACAGTAGATGTAATACTAAATTGCAATCAATCACTCTTCAAGAATTACATAAAGAAATTCAGAGAAATGGAAACACATAGGGAACACATAACTCAAATTGAACAAAACTTAGAATCTTTGTCTGCAGTTGTATTAATACTCAAAAAAGAGTTTCTCTATTACATTTGGCAAGAAGCATCCATGAATAGATCTTAAATCTATGATTTATACAAAGTCTGTCACAACCGAAAATCATTGGACTTCTTACAATATTTGACTAAAAATAGAATATATATATATGAATAAAACAACAGCATGCAAATATTGATGAGTTTTGTTGGCACTTTCCTCTGTCTCTTAGTTTGCTGGTAGATGTGCCCTCTTTCCTTTGATCTTTGATCTTTGATCTGGGTACACATGTCATTAAGGCCACCCCAATCATTCGACTTACTGTCTTGACCATTTGATCTCATTTCCATATGTCCCTTCAGGTGTGTTCAGTGGGGCAAGGAATTGCAATTGAAGACATGGGGGGGGATATTAGATGAATAGTTCAATGTTGTCTCGTTAAGGGATGGATAATGGTTACAGGGTAGAGTAATTGTTCATGACAGGAATGATGGGAGAACAAGTGTTTGATGATGAGGTGGGATGAGTGGAGGCAAGAATGTGGGTGGTAGGGATAGACGAGGTAAGTGATTGTTGGAGGGTGAAAGGTAGAGTGGGTGGAGAAGGTGGACGATGTGCATGTTTTCTCATTTGCTCCCAGCTACAACTGTCTTTCCCTGTTCAATGCATTGGGTGCATCTATCCATCAGTTCTACTACAAACCTTGAAGGCTCGATCCTTTCATTTACTTCGAAGGCAAGCAATTTCTTATGTATTTGGGGCATCTTTTCCTGGATCTTCTTCACCTCTTGGACTGTGACCTGGTACTATGAACTTGGATTAACCAACCATTCATTGATTTTAAGAAGATTGATTTGGCTCATCTCTTGGATGACTGCCTGAGTAGCTTCCTTGTTCTTTCTAGAGCTTAGCTGGTTCATTTCTATCTCAATTTTTCCCAGGGCCTCTGAGATATTATTCCCCTCAAACTCAATCATCTTTTTATTTAATGATGAAAATGCCTCTAGACAAGCCTCTTTCACATCTCTGGAAAGTTTCTTGCCTTCCTCTAGATTTTTTTCCCAAGCTTTTAGGGCTATTTCACCTCTTACTTGTTCAGAATGAGAGAGAAGGGGAAAACCCGGGTCATTAGCTTTCTGCATCCATATGAGAATTTCTTGAAACTTAGACCGGGCTGAGTAGGCCTCATTTTCCTTGACATGGATATATTTTAGGGAAAGGTCTACTACCTGATAACATTTCTGAATAGCATCTACTTTCTGATAGAGTTCTTGTTGGGCAACTTCTACCCTCTTGTTTATTTATGATGCTTATGCTTTGAAGGCCGAAATTTTTATCGTTGTCTTCTCTGTCAGGGTCAATCTGGCATGTAGCTACTCAATTAAGTTGTCACACTGAGTGATCAGTCCTTCACTTGTTTGTGAACTCTGGTAGAGCAACTCAAGGTTGTCCTACAGTTGTTTAATTTGTTATTGATCACTAGCCCTCATTTGCTCAAAATCTCGGTTCATCCTGTTTCTGGTAGTCTTCTCTATATCATATATCTCATTTTGTAATTGTTCTACCAAGTGGCATTTTTGTCGCAGTTGTTCGGTCAAATTGTCCACTGGCCATTGATTGGCATTGGCAAAAGCCCCCAACGAACCTGCAACTTGTTTTGCAAACTTTGGACCATCATGGTCTTTCCCGTCATATACCAGTCTTTGCCTCTTAGTGGTAACTCCATCCTTTTGGAGAGATTCCCTCTTCACGATGGCTTTCCATTTCTTGCTAAATAAGAAATCTAAAGGAGGCATCTCTTTGGGCAATATGGAAGTAAGATCACCTACAAAAGTGAGTTCAAAACTAGGATTTTTTAAGCTTGTCTGCAAAGGGGTTAATGATGCGATAGGTGAACCAATTTCGGTGGAAGGTTCTTGTCGTGTTGTATTCGAGGTGCCAATAGGGGTAGTTGGTGTTGAATAAGGGACAACAACCGAGCCATTACTTGTGGTTCCTTCGGTCCTACTAGTGACGCTCTTATCCCACGAAATAACACTTTTGGGCCTTTCAGGACTTCCTCATCTTTATGCTTAGTATAGGAACTTGGCTCAGATCTTGTAGGCCTATATTCCTATGAAGGAGGTGTGAGATTTGACTCTCCATGTAATATCTTGGGTAAAATATTTTGCCTATGTTTTTGAAAGCTGATGAAACCAACTTGTTGGTCTGGGGGCAGGGTTTGGAATCTTCTTCGGACTTCCTCATAAGATCTAACTCCCCTGAACATTTCGTCAAAAGGGGAATTCTCATGTATGTACCTCTTCATGTTAAACTGAGCCAGATGGATTTCCACTATCTTGTGTGGATCATGCTTCTTGAATTCGATGTCAACCAATTTGACATCCTCCAGGGCCGCGACCTCGACTTTAGCGTGACCAAAATCTAACAATGTGAACATGCTAACTTGAATGGGGAAAGTCGGCCAAACCTTTTTCTCAGCTGCTTTCAACTCTTTGTTGATACCTCCTGCCACTGTCTGGTACGCCACTTCTCTGCACACCAGCTTGTTGGGTAAAAACTGTGGGATGGAAAAAGGAGGAACCAAGCAACCAAACACTCTGATATAGGATAAATTCTCTGCAATGAACCAATCTGCAAGCTTGCCTAGGTTCCCCATAATCCTCTCTGAAATACGGGGAGGTGGGTGCCCATAAATGGCTATGTGAACAAACACTATGACATTGTCATAGATTTCATAAAATAAATCCTTGGCTTTCTCCTCCCGTAACTTGGAGTGATAAAAATGAATAGGTTCAGAATTGACCGAGGTCCAACTCTAGTTCATCAGGGGAAAAGGGGTCAAGAAACAAATGGAATCCATAACATATGCCGACATGTAAAAAGGGGCAGGTTTCCCTTTTGATTTTGTTGATTTATAATTAGTGATTTCCTTGGCCAAATTATCTGACAACGTTTTGGCCAAATTGAAAGTATATCCCTCGGCCACCTTGTTCATAATGGCTACCCATTCAACCAAGAAATGTGTAGGGTTCTTCTTTCCAAACAGGCGACGGAGCATCATGGCTACATACAGTATATGAGCGTCCAAAAACGTCGTGGCGTACATACCATGAGTGTCAGCTCTGAACTTCTCTTGATGTCCCCACCAGGTTTTGACTATATCAGGACCGCTTTTGGCTTATTTGGTGCATTCATTTCTCTCAAACTCTAGAAGGACTGCGGCATTGTAAGTGTATTTAGGAGTAGGGGAAATTTTGTACATTACTTGTAGGTGTTCTGGTCGAAAAGAGACGACGACGACCTGTCGGTGGTTGATGATGCTCCTGGTATGAATGTCGACATGTTCCAAATCCTAGCTTATCATATCGTTATAGGGCATGATTCTTGGCCACACAAAAATCTTATGTAGCTCTGATTGTGCTACATGCCTGAGCTTAGTTGTATAGGATTCATCCTCTTCTTCGGCAAAGTCATATGGGCAGTTGATGATCTCATGCTCTAAGACATTGAAGACCTGTGTCCAAGTTTTAATGGCATTCACGACTCGCGGAGTTGTGTCTGACAAAACGTATGCATTCAGATTTGAATCGTCCCCCGATGCATTAAGATTCTTTGCGATCTTTCGTGGTGCCATAATCCTTAAGGAAAAAAAATTAGCTTACCTGTTACAGGAGAAGTCTGTGAGTTCTACACTGGATAAAAACTGCTAATTGCAAATGGTAAAAATGACTTTGAAATTCGAAGTGCTTTTATTCAAAAAAGTTGATTGATCTTCGTATAGCCTTATTGACGAAGAATTTATTAACGTTAATGGAATTCATTACCTAGCGATTCACAATCATTATTTGAAATCATTATCCTTAATCAATCATAAATGCCATCAATACTTTGACAGTTCATGTTCAAGAGTTTTGGATGTGACAGGGTGGAAATCTCCCGAAGTCTGAATTCACAGAGGAGTTAATCTCTGAGTAATCACTTTTAAACCTTAATTAATCGTGTTTAAAACGTTAACTTTAAGTGTCCCGGAAATTTAGACTTCGGAGGTTTTGAATATAACACACGAGAAACTTTCTGAAATCCGAACGGTGAAGTAATTTAATTAACTCTTAATCGTGATCAACCTTCATTATTAAATGTTTTATTAACTTCTTTTTACTTTTTTGTAATTTCCAATACTTTGGCACCTTGATACTTCGGTGATTTGTGAACTCAATCTTTGTTAAAACTCCGAAGGGACATCTCACGGAGTGATGTGAAAGAGATGGCATCATCTTGAACGATGTCTTAAGAAAAGAGAGGTGCCACGTGTCACTTGAAAATGTGTGAATCATCCAACAGAAATGTCAAAAATAAGTTCCACGTGTCAGCCCATGAAATATTTTTAAAGGACATGTGTCTTATTACTCGTGTTTGTGAGTTCTTTTAGGAAAAGTCACGAGCGGTTATCTTCGGGTTTCAAAGTGTCAGGGTTTTCGTTGTTTGGGTTTCCTGGAATACCCGAAGTGCAGAGTTGTGAAGCGACCACTGAAGTCTTTCCTTTAAAACTCAGGCGGCTCCAAAACCTCGGAGATTATCAGTATCGTTAGATCAAATTAAGGAAACTCGTCGATGGTAGATATTGCAAGCGCCTTATTGCTAAATAACCAATGGGTTTGATTTAAAAGTAAAAGGCAATTCTCTAAGTTTTTTGCTTTTGGGGTGAAAAATTTTACTTCCAAGAGGAAAAATATAAAGTTCAAAGCTCAAAATTAGGCGTGTTCCAACAGAAGTTAAGGAGGATCCATGTAGATTTTGCATGAAAAGGCAAAAATTTGACAATGATCAACATGAGGACTCCAAGCATAATATGGTTCTAGCGTAAAACAAAAGATCAATGAGTGATTGATAAGGAATAAAAAACCAAACCTATCAAGATGGTTGAATGTGTTGAAGTCAAGGATCAGATGGAGATGCTTGAAAAGGAAAATATCCGACGATAATCAACATGAGTGCTCCAAATAGAAAGAAGTGGAAACATAAACAAAGTTGTACAAGTGATTGTGAAAGAGAAGAAAACACCTAACCTATTAAGATGGTTGAAGATGTTGAAGTTGAATAAGATCTTATACAAATGCAAAAAAAGGCAAAAATATGACAATGACCAACATAAATGCTCTCGGCAGAAAGAGGTGCCAATGTAAAAAAAGTTGGACAATTGCTTCATAAAAAGAAGAAAACACCAAACAATGTCATCAAGAAGTGCCATTAATAATACAAAGCTCCAAAAGTATAAAAAAAATCTATGCACAACAACTAGCATGCAAACCATGCATCTGAACTAAGAAACATTTGTGTTGTATTTGAACATTGTTGAAGGAGTTGCAATGACCAATCAACATTCAATGGAAGGGAATGTATGCGGAAGAAATTGTATTTCTCTGCTAGCCCAAGCAAAGAGCAGATTTAATGAACACGTGATGAGTTACAAGAGTTGTGGAAGGTGAAAATATAGAACTTTCATAATTTTGACTTGCAATGCAAATATGAAATTTCATCTCACACTAGAGGTTTCCTGGATCCAAATCCTATGAATATCCAGCCTTAGGATGAACTGAAATATAGATTACAACAACAAACAAAAAATGTTAATTCACTTCCCTTCAACCCAATCCATTAGGCAATTCAAGAGTAAAGGTAGATAACATATGCCAACAAGTTTCAACCCTTAGGGCACACTTTCCAAGCATAAAAACAAATATGGAATCACTACAATTAATGTAGACTTACAACAATAAACTTACCCTATTATCTTTCATACAAATGACAAATCACTTAACAATTTCAACCTTAACTTATGTCAAATCAACATGACAAACTAGTGCTGGAAATTACCAAACCAAGAAGATAATGAATGTTGAAAACCAAATATACAATTGAGACAATTTTGGACAACTAGAAACTTCATATATATATATGTATAAAGATGGAGTACATGTACATACCATAGCCTAAACCCAAGGCTAGTAAAATCTTTTAGCTCTCCAAAACCCTAGCTAGGGAAAACCATGAAAAAACCTAGCTCCACCAAGGCTCCTCCATGAACTAGTATTATAGTAGCAAGACTCCTTGGCTCCAAGAAAGAAGTCTCCTATCTCCTCTTGAACAATTACCACCCAGGGTTTAATCACAAAACTCTAATCTCCAAGTCTCGAAGGGATGAAATCCCAACCCTAGTATTCAAGATGCTACAAATGCTCCAAGAAACCCTAGTTCATCCAAGACAAGAGACACAATGTACAAATAAGAAAACTTATGAGAGAGAGATAAAAACATCTTCTCATCACATCCTTCATATGGTTTCCTCATGAAACCATAACATTCCATCTCTAAACAGAAGATGAACAACAATGAGTGATTGATGGAAATGATTCTCTCTTTCTTCTATATATATGAGAGGTAAGGGAGGCAAATAATGCACAAGTGGGCCTAGATCCTTACAAGCAACCTACTACAAACAAGTAGATCCACACATGTGAAGTGTTACACTCCAAGAGTGCATATATCAAGCTCTAAGGTGATTTCATACACAATCAAGGCTCCAAAGTGAAGTTGCTACATAAGATGTATCCATGATCCTTCGCCACAAGCCCACATGGACTCCATCACTCCTCATAAGCCAAGTGTTCCTATGGTTCTACTCCATTTACACGATCAACATCGCAAACTGGGCATTCCCAATTAAACTCCAAGCCTCTACACAAGCATATAAGAAACCCTATTCTTTCTAGGGCTTACCGGCCCCCTCTAGAATGTCTAATGTGTCTCCTCCCATGCAAGGTGACCTCTAAGAAAGTAACATGTTGTCACAATATCTCCAACACTTAAAAGAAGAAATCCACATAAGCATATAGTCAAGGTCTAACAAATCAAGAGCAAGCCACCTCCACATGTGCATGTTCATCATGGATCAACCAAGGGATTATCTATACACCAGATACCACATATCACATGGTCCCAAACTCCAAGGGTTAAGTGTCCTTCTCCGAGTGCCCAATGCTCCTCCTATTATGTAGGTACTTCTCCTATTCGAGCAACCAACTCCCACATTGTGTGCACCCAATGGTTTAGTCAAAAATTCAATTAGGGTAACAACCTCCCAAGAAAGGGTTCCATACCAACATTCTAACCAATTTTAAGCATCCACCGAAACTAATCCATCAATGTGTCCCTAAAGAATCACGATGGGGATAGGAAGCATGACACTCTCCTAGCAACATTAACACACTTTTGGAGTAACCCTAAAAGCTAACATGAAATGCCCTCGTAATTCAACAAAGGGGGAGAATATTCAAAAGGAGGGGTAGTACAATCTCATAACTCTAGTCAAATATTGAGAAAGCTAAAAGAAAATGGTTCATTGGTGCCATTAGGTCATGGTGTTATGAGGACCCCGTGTAGGTATTCCTCAAGTCTAAACTTATTGATTGAAACTTTATGGAAGTATGCAGAAGCATGTATGGTAGGTTCATTGAGGTCTATTATTAGAGGTGTTAATACAATGGGTCAATCCATTATCAATACAAGCCAAAAAATGAGTGGTTTTTGCAGTGAAGTTGAGGAGGTCAAATCATAAAAGGATTTGCAGTGGGTGGGTATTCACTCATTGGATGCATCATAGTTGATTGTGGTTTCAAGAGAGCCAATAAAAAGGATCTATTAGAGCATTGTTGGTGTTTTGAACCTTAGATGTCAAATAATTTAGATTGAATCTATCAAGTTAGAGGAGATAGGTAAATTCAATAATGGTTTCGGGTAGTTAGGTGAAGGTGTACGGGTGATTTATCCATGGAAGAGATGGTAGGAAGAATTTTAGGGAAAATTTGGGAAACTAAACAATTTGAAAATTCTTCATGGATAATTAAAGTAGTGAAAAAAAAATGTGTGCATTAGGAAGGATAAAATCAAGTTGGTGTTATGAGAGGATGTTATGATGGTTCAGGTAATTTCCCTCGAGGAAAAGGCATTGATTGGGTGATTCTATGAAAGTTCAATCTCAAAGAAAACTATGTTTCATTGAATTGAGAAGGAATAGAAATCGTCATTAGGTTATATTTTTGTTTTCCATATACTTACAAAAGTTTGGTTGGCTTTCATTTTTTACTTTGGGGAAGATGCCAGGAAAATTAAGAAGGGTTGTGGTTCTGGGGAACTACCATTCTTTATTTTAAAGGTTAGACCTTGTATTTTGATGCAAGGATGGAGAGATCATTTATCCAATAGATTTGGGTTAATCTCCTAGCATTGTCATTAGAATTATGGAAGGAAGCTACATTGGTGGCCATTGGAAATAATATTGATATCTTCTTGGAGATTAACGAATGGTCCAAATCCTAAGTGAATAAATTAGTGGCATGTAACTTGGTTGAAATCAAAGCTAGAAATTCAAAATATGTTGAGTTGATCGATTACATTTGTATCCCCTTTAGATGTGTGGCCTACTATTCATATGGTCATCTTAAGGATGATTGTCCTATAAATCTTGGACAAAGGTGTTTCAGATTTTAAACAATCATATGGATATGGCTTACCATAACAGAGCAAGTTTCAAAAAATAATATAGATCTTTCTCAAAAATATCCTATGATGATCTTTCAATAACTACCGGTTGGTAATAGGAGGTCTTACTCGATTCAAATGATTGATTGGAAACGATCCTTGTTAGTTTTCCTCACTCCAACTGTCCTCATTCATGTTCAATACTACAGACCTGCACACATAGAAATAACAAAACTTCCTCAAAATATTAACAGAAATGAAAATGAACATAAAATAACTACTTTAACTAATTTCATCAAGTAAATTAGTTCCTCAACTAAATATTGAAAAGGATATTAATTATGATGCAAACAAATCATAATTTAGGGGTGGGAAAGAAGAGAGATCTTCATTTTATTATCAATAACAAAAATACAAAGAAATGTACCTAATTTTGTTGTCAGCACTGTCCATAACCGTCGTCTAGATTCCTCCAATCCTGGACCACTCAGGACTGCAACACCTCCAACGTTATTCTCCTTGCAAGTATGAGGAAGATCAAGGGATCATAGGCCTTAATGACATGAATGGGAAATTAACTTCGAGAAACAATGGTTTCCAGGGAAATGAAGGTCATAAAAACCTCAGGAAAATGATGGCTTTGGCTACTTTGGGCTAGATGATTACTCTTGCATAATAACAATGTTTATGTCTTTCTCCTTTCGTTGGGTCTATTTTATATCATTTCAAGATGGTTGAGACCATTTTTCCATGGGTTTTTATGGAGTTACATAGTTAGTCTTCCCGTAAACCCCGCTCAGGCGCACATAATTTTCATGGTTCTATATATTTTTTGGTAATTTTGAATGCACTTGTGCCTTTACTAAATAGATGGGTGAGTACTTACTCATTTATTGAGCCAAAAGTGCAAGCGGATTGTCAGACATGATTTTTTAGCAAAGTTTTGGTTGGGCCCAAGCAACAAAAGAAGGATATGAAGAGGATAAAGGCCAATCAAAGGAATTTTAGCTATTGTGGTGGCAAAAGATGTTATAACAGATGCTCCCTAATGTCTGAGGTCAAAAGAGGAGTTGATGGTCGAAATACATTATAATATTGTAGAGGGAGTTGTTGAGTGGAGCCAGGTGGATTTCACCAAACTTTGGATCAAGAAAGCACCTGCAACATAAACCAAGGCATCATATTGATCTCTTTCCAAGGCAGGCATACCCATGCTCAGGTGAGGCAAGCATGGCTGCCAAATAAAGTACACTGCATATCCATAAAGTATATATAAAGAAGTGATCATGACCACAAAAAATATACATGGTGGATCCATGTAAAAATATATCATAGCCACAATAAATATACACGGTGGATCCATGTCAAAATATATCATATCTACAAACAATACACAGTAGATCTATGTCTTCGAATATATTAGGAGGATAACCAAAGTAGTCAGATGAACAAAATGATCCTCCAAAAGTACCAATGTCATATAGGTGAGTGGTATTGTCTTGCGCAACTCAAGCAACATCATAAAATTAAGATGATATAATGGCTTAAGGTCTTCAATCTTAACTCCCCAAAGGTATGAATCTACACCATGTGAATAAATGTGTTGATGTCAAACATTTCAAAAATTGTTTGATTACTGGTAATTATTGTATACCAATACCAAATGCAAGATAAATCGTCGATGATGATAATGGGCATCAAGGTACCCAGTACATTCTAGCAAGTGCAAATAGATTCGTTGTCATCGAAACTTGTAAAATATATCGATTGGGGATATTGGTGTATTCCCACTGTCAATAGAGATGGATCTTGCCATTTATGATTGCAAGCCCCACGGTACTACCAAGTCTCTAAATATCAGTTCCATAGCAAATGAGTCAGAGTCGATGGGAACAGATCCGCTGGAAGGAGGGTATTAAGGCATCCCTCATCATCCAACATGAGCAAACATAAAGATAAATATTTTGAAGGTCTTGGATGAAAGAGCTCGAAGGATATACCACCTTGTACATCTCTCGCATGTGCCAAATGGAATAGCACATGTGGAAAACACCCTCTCAACAATGACTAATAATGAAAGTTGTTGACAAAGACAAGGACTTCAACCAATGATGAAAATGGAAACCAAGGTACATCATGAATCCCAATACATGAATAGAGGTCTTGTCGTTGAACACATGGGAAACCACTCAGTCAGCGACCAATGGTGAAATTTCATATGTTGAGCACAAGGCAACCTACCAATGACGAAAATAGGTCCAAGTACTATGAATCTAGGTCAAACTCTCAGAGAAATGTGGCATAGTCGATAAGAGATGACCTGCTAATGAGAAGTCAATGGGGACCTTCTACACTGGCACGAGTAAAGGACAAAGATACTAATAGTACTGAGAACAACTTGACAACCAAGAAGGTTGACATGAATAGTCAGGGAATCTGAGGAATGGCCAACACAAACTAAAACTTCCCTTGAACATAAGCATGGCATAATGGTGACCTGGGCATCATTTTACACAAAGTGGAATAACGATATAGCTATGTGATGCAGGAGGCATCAACAAACTCTCAATAGTGACTAGGAGAGTAACCAACTGGAGGAGTGTTAAAAATCAAAACAATCAAGGTTTGGCTTCCTAAATTCATGATAAAACCTAACTTGCCAAGAAGATGACTCGGAACTTGGTGTTTTTTTCAAGGGCAACATGACTTGGGACAACTGAAAAAACATCTTTATTCTTTCCCCCTCTCTTTCTTTTATCATATTTGACTTTTTGTGTCTTTTTTATATTATTAAATCTTGAAAAAGAATAAAATAATGCTAAAACACAATGGAGGAAATGTTAAAATACATTCGAGGAAATGTTGAAATACATTGGAGGAAACAAACATCACGAGGTATGCAAACTAGTTCCAAGTGCATGGAACACACCTATGCAAAATGCAGGGAGGACGTCCAGGATATCGACACTCATCGGGGTGTTTCCTCTAGGGATAGGGTTCTGAGGTGCAAAGGCAAGCAATTGAAGAGAATTCATATGTAGTAAGCAACAAACAATGAACTAAGGCAAGAATTAGCCTCAAAAGCACAAGCAGTGGTATGCAATGCAACAATACAACTTGAAATGGAAAAAAAAATAAAAAAAAATGGGAGCCCCACGGGTAATGGGCAGCAATAGATTGAGAAGAAGTCGTGCAGCTTCAATTCTAGTCATAATGAGGCTAAAATGGCTCCCTAGCTTATGAAAAACTTCAGCATGGGCACCAAAATGGAAAACATGTCTCTAACTAGGGAATCCATGATCAGTAGGCTTTACCATGTAAATTATGACACTTTTTAAACAACAAAGAAGGTTCTGTGTCGCAACTCGGTGGGATTGATCCTAAGGAAAAATGCACAATGCAAGGTGGGAAAACCTGACCTGTATGCCAATTTCAAGGTCATTACATGTCAGAACGGATCAATGTCGACCAATGTCATGAAAAAACACTAAACAAAATGTTAAGCCCTAATATTGGCTCATTACCCCTTAATTGGGGCATATTATATTAGTAATGTTATTTTATTTATGTCGGCTTTAGGCCATTAGTTGTAATTATACCTCCTAGTCTCCTATATATACCAAGGAGACATTTTC